>PVKS010006307.1:0-30094 GCA_004027875.1 Aplodontia rufa
CCTAGGGAACTTGGAGGTGTAGGGAAGGGGATGGGGAGGGGGGAGGGTATATGAAGAACTCATAGGAGTCTGGTGATTGGGAAGATGGGGGAACCATCCCAGAAGCCGATGTTATTCCTACACTAGATACCCATTTAACACATGAGTTCTTCTGGGGGAAACTGCAATAGATGAAACCCATAGTAGCTTATCTATACGTTGGCATCACCCCTGGTTAACAAAGTTTATACACATTGATTGCTACTGTTTTGACAATGTTTCCCCCTCATCTGTATTCTGTATCGCTATATACTTCTAATAAATGTGAAAAAAATGGAATAAAAAAATAAATAAAAAAAGCACATTGTGCTATTGCTAAGACTCATAATAAGGGTATGGAATAGTAAAAATATGTTGTTAAGCTTTTCACTGTTGCATAAAGATGCATTATTATAAATATGATAAATAATTCATTTGAAAAAAAAAGATAAACATCACCAGTTGATTTAGGAAAGGCTTTGCCATAAAACAAAACAAAACAAAGTGGCACACTGAAAAAATGAAGAAAAATTAACCTGGAGCAAACAGTTCCTGCAGGAAGATGATTTTAATAGTATATCACTAATATCATCAAAGAGCCTACCAAAGAGATTTCCTTTGTGAAATAAGAACAGGACTATTAAAAAGGAAAAAATCAGAGAAAAATGAACAATGTTTGGAAATTATGTATATGCTAGCAGAAGTGGAAAAGTTTTCACAGGGATGAAAAATAAGGTTGAAGCCATCTGTGAGATAATGACACAAAAAAGAAGAAAGGAAAATTAGAAGAAAAACATATAGACAAGCAGTCCAGGAAATCCAATATCCCAAAACACCTTGAATATGAAACAAAAAAATAAAAGAGAGGAAATAATAAAAGAAATAATTTAAGAAAGTTTCCCAATGGGGATGGAGTGGTGGCTTGGCGGTTACCGTGCTTGCCCGGCATGCGTGAGTACACGGGTTCAAACCCCAGCACCACAACTAAGTGTTAGAGTAACAAAAGCCATGTGAAAAACTCAATAAAAATTGATTCTATCATTCTCTCTCTCTCTCTCTCTCACTGTTGTTCTCTCTTGAAAAAGAAAAAAAAAGAGAAAGCTTCCTAAGATTGAAGGATCTGAGTTTTGAAGAGTGGGTGGTAAAATTTGACCTGTCCTTGACAGACAATTATGAGATTTCAGAACTCTTGGACTGAATGCATTATCTGAATATCTTCAAGAGTTATGGACAGTTTTAGACTTCTCTATAGCATAGTGTGAGATAAAAATCAAGGGAGAAATTATCTGAAGAAAATTATGAATTTTGAACTTAGAATTCCATACCCAGCAAAACTATTACATTACATCATATTTCATGAGTTAAATATGATGAAGCTAGACAACAGACAATGTCCGGCATGCCAGGTCTAGAGAAACATGTCTCCTGTACCTTCTTTCTCAGAAAGCTTCTACAGGTGCTATTCCACCAAAGTAAGTGAGAAATATGGAATCCAGGAAAGAGGATCCAGTCCCAGAGAGAGAATCTTCCCTGTGACACTGCAGGGTGATCGTGGCCTCAGGCAGCTGTGTGTGAGCCTAAGGGGCAGTATGAGAGCAGACTGGCCTGTGCGGAAGCTCTGGGAGAGGCCACCAAGACAGTAATGGCATGGAAGTCTGTACACCTCCACGTGTTAGAGGAGAGTTCAGTAACTGGGCGATAACTCTGGAGTAAATAAATAAGAAGTGCTTTAAAAATAGGAAAGAAGATATAGAACCATTGACTTCAGAGCTTATAAAATTGCTCAAGAAAGGAAAAAAATCATAATATAAAACATGGCTCAGCTCTGCAGAGTTTACATAGTCACAATTAAGTAGAGTTGACCACTGGTGCAGGTGAAATTCTGGGGACTTGGGGGGTAGTTATCTAAATCTTTATCTTCCGGTAGAGGACATTAACAGAGAATGTCTAAATCAAGAAAGCTCAAAGATACATGGTAAGTGCTTTTAGAGAGGACTGAACAGCAGTACCAATAGAATAGGCCGAAACACCCAAGCGCCTTTGAGCAGTGGGGAAGTGGGCAAGGGAAGTTATTTCATAACGAGCATCATGGAACGATCTGACTTTTGAAGTGTATCATGTACATATTTGATGAAAAACAGTGAGTTTAAAACAAGAGCAGAAACGAATGCCAGAAATTATTAATAAGGGACCACTCATCCCAGGAAGAGATCTCTGTAGTCCAGGAAAGAGATGTGGTTGGCCTCCAGCTGAGAGCTGGAGAGCCAAGTGGGAACGGTCAAGTGTGTTTCAGTCCTCGCCAGCACCATGGTGCTTACAGCGTGATGCCATCAGGTCCCGCACGCTGCAGGGAGGCGGTTAGCCAAAGCTCTTAGTCTTTTCCGTGGAGGCGTGGGCATTTCTGAGCATGCACTGCTGATGACAAAACGAAAACCAGCAGATTAAATCATTTTCTTGCAGAAGCACTTTTTTTGGGAGAATGTTCGTAGAACTTCGCAGTTGGGAAGGTTCAAAAATAAAAAGCTTATCAACAAGCAAGTGGCAATGTGTACAGCTTTCAGCCACCTGGGTGCATGCCCTCAGACTTCAAGTTGCTGCATTAGGGACTCGGGGCAGACACCTGCCTTCCCTGTGTACAGCATGTGTGGTCAAAAGTCATTCGCTCCTGTTGTTTCCCTAACAGAAACAATTCCAGACAGGCACAGGACCTAAATCCACCTTTTACTTTCTCCAGTTCAACTTCCTTATTTGGAGTCTGCTCCCTGGAGCAGAGTGTGTGCTTAACCACACTTGAGTTGTGATACCAAATCCTGTACACTTGCTCATAAACTAACCAAGAACAGCCAGAGAGACACAGTGGAGGGCGGATACTGGCTCCTATCAAACACAGGCATAATTAAAAATTAACCATAAGGGGGCTGGAGTGGTGGCTCAGTGGTTATAGTGCTTGCCTGGCATGTGCAAGGACATGGGTTCAAACCCCAGTACCATGTACACAACAAAGTGTCGGACCAAAGAAAGCCACACGAAAAACTAAATAAAATTGATTCTCTCTTTCTCTCTCACTGTCCCCCGCCCAACCAAAAAAAATTAAGCCAAAGATAATATGTCAAGTAACAAAAGTTATGTTAGGGAAGGTAATATTCCAAATTGATTTCTTCCTGATTCTTTTTCTTCCTGCTAGTGTTATGCATGTTCTTGAGCTTATTCACAACTATCACACCTATGTGCTGGAAATAGTATTTGATGTGGTTACTGTTCATTTATCCCAGCTCAGATGGCCTCTCTGTAGCTTTGAACAGGCCCTGGTAGGTGTATTTGTGCCATGGAGACTGGCAAGTGCCACACATTAAGGCCTGTTTTTCTCAAAAGTGCTGTCTCTTAGACATTTAGCAGCACACCACGTGCATTGGTGTCACCTTTGGGCAAACTGTACCAGTGGAAGTGCCAGTGTGCATTAACTTCAGAGAACAGAGGCCCGTCCAGCCTCTGCCATTTGCAAAAGAGTTTGAAACTTTGGATAAATGAAGAACTTTATCTAAATCTATAGGTCTTACCCTTTTCTGCTAGTTCACACCAATGGTGAGATACGCATGGATTTTCAGTTCCTGTAATGAATTTGTCCAATATGTCTTATGTCAGCTGGACTCAAGCCCCTGTATATCAAACATTGATTAGTATCATAAGAAGCTCTGGAAAGTGAACAGAGAAAACCTGAGATTCTTTATTAAATGCACCAGACACTTGCTTGGGGTGTTTAATAAAGATACTTGCTGGAGCACAGGACCGAAGAACAAACCCACAGGCTTTCGTAACAGACCTGGATTCAAATCTCAGTATTGGTATTGCTATTCATTTAGCTTATATGCTGATCTCACAAAATTGTTCCGCTTTCCCAAGCTTATATTTCACTTTTAAAATGAAAGTCATACTGGCAAATTTGCACACCAGTGGAGGGCTAAATGACATCATGTGAAGGAAAGAAACGGGGACAAGGGGACAAGAATATCTTAGTGATCTGAGGCCAATTATAAAATAAAAAATAGCAGAGTTGGACTAGACTAAGCTTTTTTATCCAGTGCTAAAGTTTCTATGAATCTAATGTATCCTTGACTTTTCCCCCCCCCCATATATTATACCGTAGGATCAAGGAAACAAAGAACTTGAGGCAAGAGGAGAGAAGAAGGCTTCCCAAAGCATTTACATCCACCTTAAAATCTCATGTTCCTTGGTTTAGAATTTGGGAAGATCAGGTCACAGGGAGGGAGTCAGTTTTAGTGGGTTTGTAACTCCAGTGAGGACAGCTTGGGATCTGATCCACCTTCATTTTGACTTCCTTCAGGTGAACTTCCAACGTAGAGGGCACTGTAGAGGACGGGACTCTACATGGACTGAAACAGAAAAACAGTGCCTGGACACATGGAGAAATAAGAATAAGGTGCGTAAGAGGCTTTCTACGGTCAAAGAAGATCCATGTATCTTTGTTGATTCTCAAACTATTTCACCCCACTAACCTTGATTTGACTCTTGAGAGTTCTTCTCGCTGTATCGTGATCTGTGAAACTGGCTCCGCCAATAGCTTCTTTTTATGGATGAGAAAACTAAGGCAGAGAATGAGAACTGACTCGCTCTTGGGGTCTGGAATAGAGTGGGGGTCAGAAGTGGGGTGCCCCAGGTCTCCGCCCAGGGCTCCTTCCTCCACATCTGCCTCAGGTGGACCCGCAGGCTTCAGTTGTGTATGGTGCTGTCTACTTGGATCTGGACCAGAGAAGAGGTAGAGGAGGAAAGGAGGAAGAGGCAAAAAGGAAGGTTTCACGGCCCCTTCAAGGCTAAGGTCATTTATTCCTATTTAAATATTATCTTAATCAATAACAAATGTTTGATTAAGAAATCTGGTAAAACCTAGGTCTGCGAGTCAGACTTCGGTTATTTTCTAATTGTCCTCATTCCTGTGCTATCACAGCGATGGAGGCACCAGCTTGTTCAGGGACCAGGCGTGGTCTAGCCCTGGGACCCCAGGACATTGACAGATGGTGAAAATGTGCAGGCAGGAGGAGTCCCTGAGGTTGACACTGGTGTCATCTGTTTTCATTTTTAATGTAGAACTTTTTGAGAAGGAGAGTATTTCATTCATAGAGTATCTACTGCATATCAAGATTTATTTATCAACTGCTTACTTTGGGTTTTGATATAATAAATTTTTAATTGTCATTCATTAATCAGAGACTAGATAACTTTGAACAGGTGATCTTTTTCGGTTATTGTGTTTATGTTGATTCTTATTTATTCTTTTGGTCAAAATACATTAGGTATATGGGAAATATAAAATGATACAAAAATCAACACATACCCTAAAGAGTGTTTTTCCTTTCCCAGTAAAAGCTAATCATTCATTTTTTTATTTATTAACCATTGGCATTAGCTGAGGAATGACTGTGTGCCAAGCTGTGTGCGAGGTGCTTGAGGACACCAGAGAACAATACAGCTTTCCTCTTTCTCATCTCATGAACTTTGATCTGGTAAGATGAAGAAAGACTAAAGACAAAGTAGAAGAGATGACTTCTCTGGCAGAGCACAGATATCGTGCAGCCAGGTCAGAGCAGGAGAGAGCACTTCCCCCCTGGTCAGAATGTGCATCTGACCCTGGAAGCCGGTGCTGGGCATACCAGACTCAGGGACAATGGAGAATGACAGCCATAACAAATGGCTTGCTGCAGAACCACTTCACTGAATGGGCAGTAGGGTGGAAGGCCAGTATCCTGGGGATCGAAACAACACATTTTTGAGACTGGATTTTTATTTCAGCTTGTTTGGGAGTTGATACTTGTCTGCTAAGAAGCCCAAACTTGCCCTAGCAGATCTGGTCTCTGTTATGCGTATCTTCCCTGAAGAGCCCCAGTAGGGCTGAGGCTGTGCAGCACCCACATCTTTGCTGACTCACACTTTGTGTTAAGTGTTTTACAATAGTGTTTTTTTTTTTTAATCAAAAGAGTCTCAGAGGAACAGCTGGAATGTCAAGGTCAACAGACCCAAGGGTGGCCCCATGCTCTTGCCACCTAATGACTTCTCATCTTTGGATCATTTTGTATGGCAGAGGTGAGGGGATGTGATCCAGTGCAAACACACATGTGCACACACACAGTACCCATCCTTCTAGTGCATGTGACAGATGTGTCTCCATCACAAGCTGGAAGGAGCCAGTGGCTACATCATGAGAGTACCTGTGCAAAAGGCATGTGCAGCTAGTTCAGAGCAGCCTTGGCTGACAGCGCAAAGAGAGCTGGAATTTTAATCCTGCAACTACAGGGAGACAAATTCTCCCAGCAACCTGCAAGAGCTCAGAGGTCTTTCGCTTCTTCAACTTCTGATGGAAATATCACTCAGAATACACTTTTCAGCCTTCCGAGATACAGAACAGAGGACCCAGCTAAGTGGTGCCCAGGCTTCTGGACTGTAGAAGAAGTGGGATAAACAAGGTATGTTGCTTTAATCTCCAAATTTTATGGCAATTTGTGTGCATCATGGAATATAAAGGGGCAAATAGTGGCCATATGTGTGAGGATTCATCTGTGAAACCAGGAAAAAGAGTTGATCCCTCTCTACCTACCGATAACATGAGACAGTCATATGACCAGTAGACAGAACTGGAAAACAGTAACCACTCAAGATTCTTAATCATTCTAAGAAGTTGAAAGGGAGCAAACACATTCAAACTCATTTTATGAGGCCAGTATTACCCTGATACCAAAGTTAGATAAGAACATTACAGGGAAAAAAATGATAGGCTAATATCCCAGATGAACATAGATTCAAAAATATTCAACAAAATGCTAGCAAGCTGCATTCAGTGGCACATTAAAATATTCACATGGAGTGATCAAGTAGGACTTATCCCTGGAATGCAAGGATGGTTCAACATACATAAATCAGTAAATCCAATAAGCAGATTAAGAGAACAAAGGATAAAATAACATGCTTATGTCAGTAGATGCAGAAAAATCACTTGACCAAATTCAGCATGATTTTCTGAGTAAAAACTCTCAATAAATTAGGTATAAAAGTAATATACCTCAAAACAATGCATACCGTATATGACAAGCCCACTGTTTCAATCAGATACAAGGATGTACACTCCTGATGCGCCATTCCAATATGGTACTGACTGTCTAGCCAGATAAGCTAGGCAAGAGAAAAAAATAAATAAAATGCATGCAAATTGGAAAGGAAGAAATAAAATTGTCTTTGTTTGCAAGTGACATGATTTTATATATGGAAAACCCTAAAAATTCTGTACGAATCTTATTTAAAGTAATAAACAAATTCAGTACATTTGTGGAAAATAAAATTAATACACAAAAATCAATCTCATTTCTATGTACTAATTGTGAAATTCCTGAAAAAAATGCTTTCATTTATAGTCACCTCAAAGACAATAAAATAAGTAAGGAGTAAATTTAATCAAGAGAGTGAAAGATCTGCACTGAAAGCTATAAAACATAGATGAAAGAAGCTGAAAAAGATACAAATAAGTGGGGAGATGTCCTATGTGCACGGATCAGAATAAAGTCTATACTACCCCCAAAGATCCATAGATTCAGTACAATCCCTAACAAATTTCCAATGGCATTCTTCACGAAAATAGAAAAAAATTTCAGAAACTCATATGGAACCACAACAGACCCTAAAAAGCCAAAGCAATCTTGAGAAAGGAGAGCAAAGGTAAAAGCATTACCTTCCTGATTTCAAAGCATATTTCACAGACATAGCAATCAAAACAATATGATTGGCACAAAAACGGTTCACCGATGAATGGTTCATGATTGAAAGCCCAGAAACAAACTCACACATGCATGATTGACTATTATCTGCATTGCATTAAAAAATACACAGAGGGGGAAGCAAGTAGCATTGGGAAAACAAGATACAAAATGCAAAAAAATCAAACTGGACATTGATATTACACCATACACAAAAATGAACTCAAAATGGACTAAAGCGTAAGACCTGAAGCCACAAAATTCTGGGGGTAAAAACATAAGGAAAAATACTCCCTCACATTGTCTTGCCAATGACTTGAGATATTATACCAAAAGCAGCAACAAGAACAAATTAAACAAGTAGAACTGCACAGTAAGCAAACAGCAGAACAGCACAATAAAAAAGGCCGCATGTGATACGGGACACCGTCCATTCTATTGTGCAGTTATTGTACAACAGAATGTGAAAATGATCCAGGTATGCTAAGGGGTTAATACTCAAAATATTCAAGAGAATCACACCACTCAATGGTAAAAACTGTAATTATAATAAAAATGCAACTACCGTGTGGACAAGAGACCCGAATGGACAATTCTTCAAAGAAGACCCATAGAAACGGCTGAGAGGGACCTGAATGGTGCTCAGCATCACTAACCACAAGGGAAATGGACATCAGGACCACAGGGAAAAGCCTCCTCACACCTGTCTGGGTGCCTCTCGTCAAAAAGACAGGTGAAGAGCGTTGATGGGTGTGGAGAAAAGGGACTGCGTGTACTGTTGGTGGAAATGCAGACTGGGAAAGCCATTAAGAAAAAGTCATGGAGGCTCCTCAGAAGCTTAAAAATGAATGAGTGTATGACCCCCAATCCCTCTTCTGGGTGTCCAGCCAAAGGAAACAAAGTCAGCAACTCAAAGAGATAACTATACCATGTCCATGGTGGCATTCTTCACAGCGATGAAGATACGGAGATGACTGAGTCTGTCTGTGAGTGAACGGTGCGTTAGTCCATTTATCACTGTAACGAAACCCCTGAGGCAGACTACTGCGTGAAAAGAGCTTCACTGTGACTTGCAGCTCCAGATGCACAAGCTTGAGAGGCTGCATCTGCTCATGGCTTTCTCAGTGGCCATGTCTAGGTGGCACAGGACATCATATGGTAGACACAGAGAGTACACAAGTATGTTCTCTGGTCTCTCCTGTTTCTTATAAATTCACCCGGATTTATTCATGGAGCTCATGACCTTATCTAATCCCAGTCCCTTCCCAAAGTCCACACCTCTAAATGCCATAGTTGGATTAAGTTTTCTTCCTCTTAGACCAGCACACAAGGCCTTGGGAGACATACTCAAATCATATCTAAGCCATAGCAAACATAATGGAACTATGGCACGTATGTGCGTTACCATATCATTCAGCCTTAATAAAGAAGGCACCCTGCCATTGATGACCATGTAGATGAACCCTGAGGACAACATGCTAAATAAAACCCGCCAGTCACAGGACAAATCCTGCTTGATTGCCCTCCTGTAAGCGTCTAAAACAATCAGGCACATGGAAGTCTAGAACACTGTGGGTGCCAGGGTCTGGGTCTGGGAGAACTGGGAGACAGTGATCAACAGTACAGACTTTCAGTTGAAAAGAGCACTCCAGGGAGCTAAGAATCCCCCAGAGGAGAGGGCCAGGGAATCCATTATGTACATGCAAGCCCACTCACAGAGACTGAGTCGCTAAGACAGGCACGCCCGCGCCACTGCTCTGCATTTGCATAGCTAAGAGGCCGAAGCACCTCCGTTCATGTCTCTGATTCCCCTCCAACAGCACGGGGTTCTTTTCATTTCTCTCTCTTTCTGTATCTGCAACTCATCATTGCTTCAGTGAGAAACTGGTGCCTGTCATCCTTGGGCTGTTGACTTACCCACTAGCCCTCTGTGTGCGCCATTCCCCACACTGCTCTCAGCCCTCCTAGACCTGCTTGGGACTCTAAGCTGGTCATCAACGTATGGTTAGACACTAACAGAACTAAGCCCTCAGGGTGGCTGTTCCCAGTAAAAGCTCCAAGTCTGTTTGTCTGTTTATTTTCTCAGGGCCTAGGGCAGCGTGTGCTGCAGAGAAGTGAAGGACTTCTTGCTTATTGAAGGACTGGAGACGGGAAGAAGGAAGGTCTTAATGCAGTAACAGAAGGGCATAGCCTGACGTCTTTGTTCATCCGGGTCAGTTTTGAACTCTTCTGTGCTGAACTGGAAAGACTTTCTGCTTTAAGGAGCTCCAGGGATGGAGCAGGGTGTTCCTTGGTGGAGGAGTGTGGCACAAGCCCTAGGAGTTGCTGGGGTGTCAGAAAGAAACCCTGCGAGCACTGGGCCAGCCCTTTGAGCATTGTGTGATCTGTGTGTGCATGTGAGCGTGGACCTGCACACAATCGATCCCAGGCCAGCCTGGGGAGGGGGAGCTGTTGTGAGCAAGCCTGGGATGTGTCTGGGCCATTCCCTTGACCTGCTTTCTTGTTCTTTCCATCTGCCATTGTGCGGGCTTCTGTGGGGCTCTGGTACCCCAGCTGTACCTGGGAATTTATTGTCTGGGCACCCCGCCCAGGCTGGCAGCCTAGCAGAGCCTCAGGCTGGGAGCTTGCATCCAAAAGAGATCACCGGTCACCGGCCCCTCCTGTAACACGGGGAGCCTGGTGCAGGAACCCTGTCCCTGCTGGTTCTCACAACTTCAACCTAAGGAACAGAGGAGTGGATTGAGAGCTTCTCAGCAGTGCCCCGGGACCCATGGAGAAGCAGCTCCTGGGGGACACAGGCGTTCCTGGTGCTTGGCCCTCAGCAGCCTGTGGCTCTCCACGTCCCCTGCGGGGAGCGCAGGGCACATCTGCCTGGAACTCCCTACTCTCCTGGTTCTGCTGTCACCAGAGCTGACTCCAGCCAGGTATGACTCTCACAGGGCACCAGATGCCATTCTGTGCCCTGCTGTTCCCACCCCAAGCTGTGACAGGAAGTGGGGGGTTGAGAAAGGAAGCACATCTGGCCAACTGGGGATTAATAAAACTGCACTTCCACCACCACCACCATCTGCCTAGGAATGTCCATTTCAGTCCCACCCCGGACAGGCACAGGTCCTCACTGCTTCTAGATTTGCCCTAAAAGTTTCAGGTTATGAGATGGGTGTGTGTGTGTGTGTGTGTGTGTGTGTGTGTGTGTGTATAGAAAGGCAGTGAGGAGAAGATAAGTGTAAGGAGATACAGGTAAGGAGGAGGGAGAGCAGAGTGGGGAAGGGTGAGCGTGGGTTGTCTGCTCATCTGTGACCAGTGGCCTGGAGTGGGTTGTAGGCTCAGAAGCCAACACTGGACTTCGGAGTTTATACTGCAAATCCCAGTGACTGTTCTTGGCCTAAATCATCCACAAGTTTTGCAAATTTTGTTTCTTTAAGTCTTGAAATTATGGGTTATCTGAGTTAGTTGGAAATTCATATTAAGGCAATCAAAAACAGCAAGCTTTGCCATGGTGACATATGCCAGGCAAGCATTGCACACGCTGCAGCTGGCCACGAATGTGAGCCATAGATAGTTATATTCCCTTATGTTTACACGTTGATTTCATCCTTTGGACGCCCCTTTCCTTCTGGCCCTGGCCTGATCTCAATTATTCATGCTTCATCAAGCCTTCATTTCCTCTGTCTTTGATACGACCCAGAATTTCCAATCGGCCTGAAGCATGGGGCATGGAAAATCTCACTCCTGACCTGGGTTTCCATTCCAGTCTGTGATGTTTGGAGTGTTGTATTGCAGGGGTCTGCTGGCCATGTTCCTGTGTGTGTGTGTGTGTGTGTGTGTGTGTGTGTATGTGTGTGCGTGCATGCCCGCATGTGTTCATGTGTGTGTGGGTGTGTTTGCATGCCTGAATGTATTTGCATGTGTGTGTGCACACCCACATATATGTGTGTGTGTGTGTGTGTGTGTGCACATCATGTGTGCTGCTTGTATTAGATGTTAGGTGTAAGACACTGGCTGCATAGATCTCATTTTTTCTGTAAAAGGCACTTACAACTGTGACCTTTTTTGTTCCTAATTTGCAGCAAAAAAGCAAGCCCACGGGTGTAGCGGAGGGGCTGCCCTGGAGCCTGTGAGAGAGGCAGCCCAGCCCCGCGTGGAAGCATCCCTGTGAAGCAGATGGCCACCTTTCAAGACTTGGTCTCCTTCAGGAACACAGGAGCCTCCTTTCAGACTCCTGGCCCTGGAGAGGAGACGCTGGAGGGTGTTTACTGAGTGATGAAACAGGAGGGCATGGACGGACCTGCGCGGTGATTGAAGATCGCGGAAGGAGAGCTACTCTTCCCCTTGCACAGGATTGGACGTTTATCACCTGGATTCCTGGGATGCACAGAGGGATCCTTGATGGACAGATGCAGGGAGAGTGTTCTCGTCACTTTCATGAGGCGGAGTCAATGGGTGGATTACAGCGATTCCTGTATGTGCCAGAAGCTTCCTAGTGTACCATATCATTAGATTCCACACTGCCCAATATCATAGCCACTGCCACATGTGGCTACTTGAGTTAAGTTAGTTGATTACTAAGACTCGGTTTTACTAGCCATGTTGCTGGCGCTCAAGGGCCACGAGTGGCTGGGGTGACTATTTTGGAAGTGCAGAAAAACACGCTTCTATTATCATGGAAGCTGTGCTGGACAGCACTAGCTTAGATGAACAGGGTGCTCATACGTCAGATTATCAATCATCAACTTAGTAACAAACTCACCTGTAGGGGCTGGAACAGTGGCTCAGAGGTTACTGCACTTGCCTGGCATGCGCGAGGATGTGGGTTCAAACCCAGCACCACGTACACGATGAAGTGTTGGAGCAACGAAAGTCACATGAAAAACTAAATAAAATTGATTGTTTCTTAAAACACAAAAAATTTAAAAATCAATCAATTGACCCACGGCTACACGGTTAATGAGCATCCGCTTGTCTTGTATTCACAAGGATGTCAGATTTTCTGGAGATGAGGCTACAGGCTGACTTGAGCAGGCTTATCTCCAGACGGGGCAGCTATGTTGCTGAATTCCTTCATGTGACATTAGCCAGTCCAAAGATGTGTCGGAATGTAAGATGTGTCCCACGTCAGTGAGGTTTCCTTAGTGTGTAGATTGAAAGGCCACCAGTGCCATATAAAACCCTGCCCAAGAGTCTCAGTGATGCCCCTGTTTCCCTCCCCCCTGCTTCCCCCATGGAGTGGCTCTTGCTTCAGGTTCATTCTGTGGCAGGTCAGAGAATCCCATCATACCCAAAGCTGAATCCAGCTCAGAAGTTATGGAGAACCCGAGGCTGGGCAGGGAGGCCACTGGTTAACAGTTGTGGATAAAGAAACTCCAGGGTAAGATGTGAAGCCATATCTGTCCTTGGTTAACTTCTGCTAAGCTGTGCTGGTTGTACTACAGAAGTAAGATCTGGGTTGGGTTCTAGCATTTTTTTTTATTAGTTGAATATGGACTTACAATTGAGGGGGACTCATTATCAAACAATCAAGAACAAATGTATATTCACATAGTTAGCCAAGGCCGATGCCATTCCATGATTTCCCTCCTCGGGTTCCCCATGGCTCTATGTTTCCCCCAAATGAACCCCTGTGCAAAATGGACTTTTCGTGGAGGTTGGAGATCTCCTTCTGAGTTGATTCCCCCATATTCTCCTAGATTTTCTTCCTAATCCCTACCCCCTCCCTGCCCTCCTCCATACGTCTCCAGGTACCCTAGGCAAGGTTCCCCCGTTTGTGTAAAGATTCACACATGTTGAGGTTATTATTAGCTTAGCCATCTAACATACTGTTTCCGGTTGTATTCTAGCTTCCACAAATGAGAGAAACCATTCGGCCCTTGACTCTCTGAGTTTGGTATACTTCACTTAGCATAATTTTCCCCATCTCCATCCATTTGGCTTTAAAAGCCATAATATCGTTTTCTCTAATGGCCAAGTAGTATTCCATTATATATATGTACCAAAGTTTTTGAATCCACTTGTCTAGTGAGGGGCATCTGTGTTGGTTCCATAATCTAGCTATACTAAATTGAGCTATTATAAACATTGATGAAGCTCTATCTCTATAAATATGCTGATTCTAACTCTTTTGGGAAAATACCAAGAAGTGGGATAGCTGGGTCATAAGGTGGTCCCAGCCCTAAATTTTGGAGGAGTCTCTACACTGCTTTCCAGAGTGGTTGAACCAGTTTGCAGCCCCACCAGCAATGTGACAGTGTTCCTCTTTTCCCATAGCCTCTCCAGCATCTGTTGTTCTATTCTTCATTTTTGCTACTTTAAAAGGTGTGAGGTGTAATTTCATTGAAGTTTTGATTTGCATTTCTCTTATTGCTAATGATGTAGAGCATTTTCTCATATATTTATGGGCTTTCTGGACTTCCTCTGGTGAGAAGATTTCTTTTTTTTTTAGATCAGTAGCCCATTTATTGACTGGATTATTTGTGGTTTGGTTGTTTAGTTTTTTTAGTTCTTTGTATATTCTGGATATTAGCCCTCTGTCAGAGGTGTAACAGGCAAAGATTTTCTTCCATTCTGTTGGATCTCTCTTGACACTTTTGACTAATTCTTTAGCTGTGCAAAAGCTTTTTAGTTTAATTGCATCATTCATTCTTGACTTTACTGCTTGCACCATGGGAGTTTTTTTGAGGAAGGCGCTGCCGACCCCTATGTCCTGTAGTGTTGATCCTACTTCTTTTTCAAGTAAATTTAAAGTTGTTGACTTAATATCCAGGTTTTTGATCCATTTTGATTTAATTTTTGTGCAGGGTGAAAGGTAAGGATCCAGCTTCAGTTGTCTACAAATGACTGTCCAATTTGTCCTAAAACCATTTGTTGAACAGGCTACATTTTCTTCCACACTATGTTTTTGCCCCTTTATCAAATATCAGATAGTTAAAGGTATGGGGGTTCATCTCAGAATCCTCTATTCTATTCCACTGGTCTTCAGCTCTGTTTTGATACCAATACCATGCTGTTTTTGTTACTATGACCCTGTAATATAATTTCAGGTCAGGGTTTGAGATACCCTCTCCTTCTTCCTTCCTGCTGAGTAATGTTTTGGTTAATCTGGGTCTTCTGTTATTCCACATGAACTTGAGAACTGCTTTTTTCTGTATCCCTGAAGAATGACGTTGGTATCTTGATGGGGATTGCATTGAATCTGTATAGGGCTTTGGGTAGAATGGACATTTTGATTATATTAATTCTGCAAAACCATGAGCATGGAATGTTTTTCCATCTACTCAGGTTTTCTGTAATTTCTTTTTTTAGTGTTTGATAGTTTTCATTGTAGAGGTCCTTAACATCCTTTGTAAGGTTGATGCCCAAGTATTTTATTTTTTTGGAGGACATGGTGAATGGGAGAGATTTCCTGATTTCTTCCTCCTTGGACTTTTTGCTGGAGTAAAGGAAAGCTAGTGATTTATTGGTGTTGATCTTTTAGCCAGCCACTTTGCTGAAATCACCTATAAGCTCTAGAAGTTTTCTGGTGGAGCTTATTGGGTCTTCTAGGTATAGAATCATGTCATCCGCAAATAGAGACAACTTAACTTCCTTTTTTCCTATACAAATTCCTTTGATTTCCTTGTCTTGCCTGATAGCTCTGGCAAGGGTTTCAAGGACTGTATTGATTATGAGAGGAGAAAGTGGACAACCTTATCTTGCTCCTGAATTCAGTGGAAATGCTTTCAGTCTTTCTCGATTGAGCATATTGTTGGCTATGGGTCTGTCATAAATGGATGGGTTCTAGCATTTTTAATTCATCCATTCATACGCATCTACCAGTGCACTGGGCACTGTGACAATGAGCAACCAGTCATAGTCCCTGTCCTCATAGCTCGAGTCCCTCAGGGAGAGAGTTTGTGATTGAATAGCAAGGAATCCACACAGAGTTGCACATGGACATTTTAGGACTTGGAAACACAGAGCTTTGTGGGAGCCTCTAACCATGGATGGGACAGACGCGGCGTCCCTCAGGAAATCCCTGCTGAGCTGATCGCCCAGGGAGAGAGTAGAGATGAAACAGAGGCAAGAAAACAGTCATCAGCTCAACACACCAGGCCATGAAAGCTGCGGGAATAGGGGGACGTGGTCAGTTTCAAAATGCAGCTGAGAGCTCAAGTCAGGTGAGACTGGAAAATGCCCCCTGGATTTGACAACATGGAGGTGGCTGGTGGCTTCCTAAAAGCTGGTTTACTGTGGTCATCGGTCAGACACCAGACTGAAGTGGACGAGGGGTATGGGATACAGCCTGGGCCTCAGTGATCATCTCAACCATTCATTTCCACACTTTTCTCAGGGAAGAGGAGGGTTCAAAACACCAGGAAGTACCCAGAGAGACCCTTTGTCATGGGGCACAAGGTGCTGATGTGGGTGTCAGTCTGTCTGCAGGGCCCTGGAAATCCTAGATTCTCATTGGAGGTTAGGGTTGGGAGGGTTCTGGAAACTTCTGCTTACATTGGGCTGAGCAGAGGGCACTGGGAGGCAGAGTTGTGCTGGGGGAGAAGAGAAGGGAAGGGCAGAAGCCATTCTGAGCAGCACTGAGCTCTGCTTCTGCTTCCCCTGCCTGGCCTGTGTCTGCAGAGGGCAGGGGCTGGGAGGAGCCTATGGATTTGTCTCAACCAGCAGCAGGAATCGGGAGCCAACAGGACGTCTCCACTGCCTGGCCAGTCCTGGTGAAGGACCCCAAGGTAACAAGAGAGCAGGGCCAGAGGGGCTGAGAAAGCAGGGCAGGTGGGAGGCACGGCCACAGGAAGTACCTTGGGCCCAAGAAGGGCCTTCTGGTCTGTTTGGGCTGCTGTACGAAGAACCGTAGTGGGGCAGTTTATAAAAGGTAGAAGCTTATTGAAAGCTGGGATGTCCTGTGGTGTAGGCATCGTGCTGTCTGCTGAGAGCCCACTCCGTGGTTCCTGCATGGCACCTTCTTGCAGCGTTTCAAAGTAGAAGAGCACCAGTGGGCTCCCTTGGGCCCCCTGAGGAGGGCACTAATCCCACCTGTGGGGCCCCACTCACCCTCTGCAGCCCCGACTCCTGATCCCACTTGATCCCGTCACCTTGGGAGATTAACATTTCCACATGGCATTCAGCACATAGGGGACACCGTAGAGCAGGAGCTGGGCCAGACGCATATCCAGGCAGCGCTTAGCCCTGGGTGCTGGGAGCTGCCTCACTGCTCACGATGACAATGGGACTTCTGGTCCCACAAATGGATCCAGTTCCCAGTCGGCTGATATTGGTGATGCGCCTAAATCCACCTCGTGAATACGGCTGCAAGACCTCTCGTATCGATACTATGAGGCATTCTCCTGTACACACATTCTCCTGTGATCCAATACACATACAATTTGCTGGATCAATCTAGAGTTGTGCTTCCTCGGAGCCCTGTCTCCAGGAGAGATCTCATGTGTGTGCCTGGACCTCCCAAGGCCCTCTTTTGTCACGGGGCCTGGCTGTGTGGCTCCCAGGCTCTGTGGCCTTCAGGGTTCCTCTGTCCCTTCCAGCTGCCACCTGCATGCTCATATGTCCCCAAGGCTGTGTCATCCTGCTCTGGGTTATGACTTGGATTTTTTTCCTAGGAATCTTGTTAGACAATCTGCAGCCAAGCCGTGCTCCCACCCTCCTCCCTGCCTCTCTGCCTCTGATGTCCTGGGCATGCTGTGGACCAGCCATGAGAACCCCCTTCAGGGATTCTCGTGGGACAGCCCTGCAGAGCTCAGCTGGTTGGCCATCCTACAGCAATGCAGTTCTGCACAAACTGTCACCTCCTTCCTTGCTCTCAGGCTGCCCAGGAGCGAATGCTCCACAGTTCGGCTGAATCTGCCTTTGAGAGGAACAGAAGCTCTAGTCAGAAGGCTCAGCAGCCTGTGAGCATCCCCCTAGGGGAAGCGGGTGAGTTTCAGAAAGGCGACCAGCAGGTGACCAGCACTTGACCAGGGCTTGACCCTTGTTCTCTTCAGCCTCATAGGGACTCTTTGAGCTGGCATTATTACCCTTGGTCCAGGGCCATGGACCTCAAGATCAGGTGCACCCAAAAGCTTGTAAGTGTCTCCAGTGTTCAGGCTACAGCCAAGCCAGTCAAAGGAGGACCATTGAGATTGACCAGCACTAGGAGTTCTTAACAACTCTGGTGGCAGCTAAGCGTGAGAACCACCGGCTTACAAAGGCTCAAATGGAGTAGATCATCTGCTCTCTGTTCTGTTTCTCTCTCTACTTTCCCTCTCCCTAACAGTCCATCTCTCTTTCCTTTTTATTTCCCTTCATCCTCCTCTTATTTCCTTTCTTTTATGAGTCTCATTGATTTGCAAATCATTCCTTTTTCGACCACTCATTTTATGGGTGTACTTGAAAGATTTTGTGGACTCTCTACTATGTGCCAGGTACCGCATCAGTCAGAGTGTTCAGTGGTTTAAAACAGAACAGAACAGCTCATGTGCAAACACACACATCCAAAGGAAAATAATCACAGCAAAGACAAGATCCTTGACCTCACGAAGTTTGCAGCTAGTGGGGAAGATATTCATCAAGTAAATGACACAAAATACATTGGCTGGAATTATGATGCAGTTTATGAAAGAAAAGAAGAGAATGTAAACAGAGGGAATGGAAGGGATATGTTTGGCCTGGGGAGGTGGCATTCAAATTGTGACTGGAGAGAAGAATGCGAGGAAGAATGTTCCAGACAGGGGGACGAGCCCATGGGCAGGCTGTGGCAGGAAGGGTGTCAGCACGTTTGAGGAATCGTGAGACCCTCCATGTGGAGGCCAAGGTCAGTGTGGGGTGAGGCTGGACGAGTGGCCAGGTGGACAGGCACAGTGGTAAGTAGGAGGCTGACGTCATTAATTTGCATTTTGAAAAGATCGTCACAGAAAAGTAATTAATTAGAATCAGTTAAATACCAGTACTCCGTTTCTGAAAAGCAAGATTGGGTTAGAGCAAAAGGCAACGTGTAGTAAGGGAAGTTGTGGTGTGGCCTTGGAGGTCCTTGCCAGGTACATCGTGGAATTCTGGCTCCTCTGGCGTGACCGTGGGCAGCGCTGGCTGTGCGGTGGGTAGATTTTCTGTTGTTGCACCGGTAGCTTTGTGTTCTCCTGGGAGTCTCCCCTTTCCCTTGGTCCTGGCTGGAGCAGTCTTCTCACTGGTGCTGCTGGTGGGGTCGGACTGGGGTTCTGTGTCGCTGGGTCAGACTCTAGGTGGGGCAGCTGTGTCCCTTGACTCAGGAGAGGGGCCTCTCAGGGGTCTTCCCCACCCCAGCTGTGGGGCATCTCTAATCTCTGACCTCTGGTTTTTCCTTTCCTCTTCCCCCAGCAGAGGCTCCTTTTATTCTCTGCTCCTCTCTCCCACTGCAGTGGATTTCCCCCTGGGCAACCAGGTTTGAGTCTTCCCCGGAGGATGAGGACCTGGGGAGAGAGCTCTGGGCAGGGCTCCCTACCGCTCCTGAGGCTGCTGTCTGCCTCCACGAGCTGCCAGAGGGCCTCCCTCAAGTTCCTCTTCTGCGCTGGCTTCCTCGTGAGCGCCGGGCAAAGTCCACAGGGAAGAAAGTGGAACCTGGCATGACTTCCCATGGCTGTGGCGCCCAGGGTTCCAGCCTGTGCCAACTCACATTGGATGCCTCCTGGAGGCCTGTCTGGAGCCAGGCAGCAAACTCCACGGGCTCTCCCTTCTCCTGCAGAGCCTTTCCTTAGACTTTGCATTACTTGGTTGTACGGAGGCCTCAGCTCTCTGATAGGTCCAGGACTTTCTGTAGGCCTGCATGTCATTTGCTTTTCTTGTTGTTGACTGAAGAATGGGGCCAGGCTCTTTCCAGCTCTCAGCCACTGAATAACATCCGTAAGACCCTCACCCTCACCATCTGTTGCTAAATGCAGACAATTGTGATTTTTAAATCCAATCTGACAACCTCCAAATTTTATTTATTTATTTCTATTTTTCTAAAGAAAGAGAGAGAAAGAGAGAATCAATTTTATTTGCTTATTTTTCCATCTGGCCTTTGTGTCTCTGACACTTGGTTGTGTATGTGGTGCTGGGGTTCAAACCCGGATCCTTGCGCATGCCAGGCAAGCGCTCTAAACGCTGGGCCACTGCTCCAGCCCCAACCTCCACTTTTTATGAAAGGGCTTTTAGCACTTGAGTTTAATGTAATGATCTATGCAATTGGCTTTGGAGAGTTGAGGAGCTTGGTTTACACATGCTGTCTTGCAAACGCTGACCTCGAAGTCCAAGTTAGTAGGCTAGTTATTTTATTTTGATACCTCCTGGCTTTGAGGCTTAGATAGCTACGTAATTTTCTGCACTTCAATTTCTTTGCTCTTAAAAAGGGTGATGCTGATGCTCAAGCAAGGAGCTACTTTGGGAATTATTAAAATTAATATGGCTTACACTGCTTGAACTATGGTCTGTATAAATATGCTGTTATGATCAAGGAGGATACAGTGCCAACTGGTTCTGACCCAAATGAGTGCGTAGCGGTGTTCGGCCCTGGACCTGTACTGAAGGTGGAACAAGCGGGCCCTTTCACCTTGCAGCTGAACCTGTGCAACACTCTTTCGGTACCGTCACAGTCCTGGGCTTACTTGCTAGGTTTCTATTAAAAGTGGGAAATGAAGTCAGTTTCTCTCTCTGTTCCTGGGTCTTGCAGGGTTCCTGGCATCCAGTCTGTGCTCGATCCATGTGTGTGGAATGGAATCACATTCTAAAAACAGTGCTGGAGCCGTGTGCCCCAGTCTGAATTCAGGGTGTGTCTGGCTAAGTGTTGCTAGGCCTTCGAGCACTTGCCCAGTCTCTCGGGGCTCTCACTGCAGGGCCTGGAGAGCGGTTGTCGTTGACATGGCCCGAACCCCCCAACACCCACCACGACCCTGACTTGGCAATGGCATCATGGTGACAATTCTTTCGCAGCACATGTATACTTGGCCGCCAGGCCCCCGTCAGCTGTGCTCAGAGCGACATGTATTGCTGGGTTCATGACTTTGTAAAACTGGCCTCCAGGCTCTAATTATTGCTGCATTTCTGTGTGAGTTCTTGGCATTCCTGTGACATTACCACCACAGAGCCTCACATATAACTTGGCAAGAGAACGAAGTGGAATTCTGTGAACGCCAGGAGAAGCTCGGTTTTTGTGTCCACTTTCTCCAACTTCTGCCACCAGGAACTAAGCAGTTCCTCTCTGGAGCATCCGTGGGGTGTCTCTGGTTTTGAGGTGCACCCCAGGTTCAGGGAGCTTGCAGTTTCCTTCCGTTTCTGAGTGCAGAGGCCTCTCCGGGCTCCCAGAGGAGTTTCTGAGTAAGAGAACACAAGCCCCTATCAGGAGAGCAGCCCCCAACTTCTCCCTCCACTGCCCCTGCCTCCAGCCTCACACCAGCCTCGCCTGCTCCAGGCTGTTCTCTGTGCACAACCAAGCTTCAGGTAGAGTGTGGCCCTGTTTGCTCCTGTGGTGTTTGCTTTCGTGCAGTTCTCACAGATTATAACCTCCGTGGAGTAAGAGTCCTATCCTGAAATCCTTCCTGTGTCTTACAGACAGAGGCTTCCCAGAAAACATTTGCTAGCCCTGAGCTTCCTTCCACTCCAGCGTGTGGCGAACATTTCACTTAGAGATTCTGCTATGGTGAGAAATATCCTGAAAGTCAAGATCCAATTACTTCACGGGCAGCTTTTGGGGCACTATGTTAAATTTCTCCTTTGTAAAACATTGCCTGAGAGATTCTCCAAAGGTTAGTATGTTTCTCTGGGAATCGCAGAGCCCTGTGATGGGAACACACTGGCACAATGATCGGTGAGTCTGTTCAAGAAGGAGCAGCGAGGAGATTTCCAAGGCAGAGTCAGGAGGTGCTTTGAAACAATGATCCATGGCCCCAGGGATGAACAGGAGGGTGTTCAAGGATAAATAGAGGGGGAAATGCCAGTCCGAGGCTGAACAGACGGTTTCTGGCAGATGACCTTGCAGAAGTTTTCTTTGTGTAAGCTTGAGGTGGCCTTGTGCGGCTGTGGTTCTGACAGGCTTTTGTGACTAATTCTTGTTATGAGGCACACGGGCTGAGAGCCCCTCCTTCACAGCCTCTCGGTTTTATTTTTTAGGATGTTTTTATGTGGGAGCTTGACCGCAGTGACTCTATTCTGATTCTGACCACTTTCACTCAAAGTGGAGAGCCAGCAGAGGGGTTCAGACCCCAGTGAAAAAAATTTTGACTCACAAGAAAGGGCCGATTTGCACTAAGACACAAAAATCTGGGTTGAGAGCTCCCCTTTGTACCACAGGCCTAACAATGTGCACTGCTTTCCCCTCAGCGGCCGGGGAGTAGGCCAAACTCGGCAATTTCCAGAGACTGATTGACAGTTGGCCAGCACCGTCCTCTTTGAGGACCTCCTGGGGGGACCTTTGGTTTTCATTTTATTCTTTCCAGAGGAGTTTGAATAAGTCCTTGTCCTACCTCCTGCATCACAGGGAAGAGGGAAAGATCTAGGGATTTAAGAGAGGGGGCTCAGGAGGGGCAAGCAAAGCCAGAGGCCATTCCGAAGCACTCAGGAGGGCTGTGCCTTGCTGGAGTCGCCCCTTCCTCCTGGCAGGGTGGTCAGTTACACATTTGAACATATGACGAATGGCAGGGCTGGAGGAGGGAGAAGAGAGGCCCCCATCCATGAAAGACCAATGTCAAACTGCAGTGCAGTCTTAGAGGGCAGAGCTTAATGTTCCCCCACCCTCAGGTGCCAGTTTCCTTGGTCCTGGGGGCAGCTGAGCTAAGTCCTCTCTGAACTTCTCTTCTTGCTTAGAGACGCTGGCCAGGCATCAGCATGGCCTGGATCAGGGAGAACAGCTGGCCCATCAGTCTTCATCTATCATGCCTGTGGACTCCAGAGACAAGGACATTTATACTGGAATCACAGAAAGAGTTAGCACATTCATGCCTTTGTTCCCAACCACCAGGGCCATCCGTCCTGTCCCCTGCCTGGCCTCAAGGTCTGCAGCGAAGTCTGCTGAGCTCCAGACTATGTGGCTCTTGGTTCTAAGCCTCCGGCTTTAGAACGCTGTGTTTCCTAATCCAGGACGTAAGATTGTGCAGGAACCCAGGCCACCTTCTGCCTCCCCTGAGTGCAGGGCCTCGTTTCAAACAAGTTTGCATTTTCCTGTTCCAGTTTAGATGTGTATTTTCTGATAAAATAGGACTGTGGTTTCAATTTAATTAAAAAAGATTCTATTGTACTATGATGGAGAGAAAGACAGACATGTCACTCATGAGTATCACAAATGATACTCTCTGCCTCGCTAGATCTGCCCTGGCACTGTTCTTTCCATGTTTGCTCATTGGCTGAATTTCCTGAGCGTCCTGAGAGCTGGGCCTGGGGACATTCCCTCGCTGAACCTCCTAACCACAGCTTTATGGAGAAGGACATTATCACTCCCACTCACAAAGGGAAAAGTGGATATTCAGGTTTACCGAGGTTGAAAACATACTCCAAGCACCCTGCCCAGAGGAGAAGGGGCCGAGGACATAGAAATAGGTGGTGGAGCCAGGGCCTGAACACACCTCCAGGACTCCACAGTCTTAGTCCTTCTTCCTAAGTGCTTGCAAATGAATGGGGGATGATCTGTGCCCTGGGTTGGATGGCTCAGTGATGCTGCAGAGACAGGATCCACAGACCATATAGGAAGATCCACAACTAAGCACTGAGGCAGCTCTAAGATGCTCCGAGAGGGGTTTGTGACCCAGCCCAATCCCATTGTCTTCATATAATCCTCAAGGATACGAATGATTACTGAAGTATCAAATCTTGTCCAGAATCACAAAACAGCTACCAGAAGGCCAAGTGTGCACATCATTTTCGGTTACCTTAACGCTTCTCATTTTGAACCATCCTCTTACCTTGATAGCTTCTCAGTCTAAAACTTTATTAGTGCTTTAGTATGTTCTAAAATATTGTGGGCTTTGGCCAAAAAGGTCTGGTAAGTGCATCTGAATCTAGGGTAACATTTATGGGAGTAGGGCAAGTTGTTTTCACCCAAATTATACACCAATATCTGGAGGAGTCTATAAGGCTCAATGTCTTACTAAAAATTTGTGATGCCAGTCTGAACTGGTATTTACAAATGAAGAGATGTTATTAGCGGGGTAATTTGGTTAAGTGAATATTGTGCCAAATTATCTCAAATTTATAAGATAACACTTATAACAATTTTATGGAAAATTGCTTCCAAAATTATACCCTTATAAAGTGCACACATTAATAACACACCACAAGGACACATAAATTATATAAGAGTCATATCCTTTCGCAGTTGCGTACATTGAATAATGTGATGTTTTTGCAGGAGAAAAGGTATACTGTGTTATTAAAACATACTGGTATTTTAAAATGCTGCATTAAAATCACCGTAGTCAATGAGGAGACACGGGGATAATGAAGACATAGTGTTTTGAACAAGTTGAAATTTGTTCCTCTTCTAAAGGGGAAATAAAAATAAGAACTCAAACAACAACAGAGCAAAATGAAAACAACAGCATCAAACACAAGCCTGCATGCGCAGAGAAGGAGATGAGCTCCCCAGGAGAAGGGTGTGCTTCCTTTGTTATTTTGTCTAGCTTGCTGCACTGACGTTATCTGAGATTAGAAGCGTGAAGAGTCTGGTTACAAACACTCCTTCCATCATTCCGGAGGCTGCAACCACTTTGCCACAGCGAAGAAGGTGCCTTTCAAGGCTGGGAGTGGTGGCTGTCACTCTGAGGTGGCCCAGGCACACCGCATGGCTCCTAGTGCCTGTCCCCTCATTCCAATCCTGCTTTCAGCCACTTTCCTTCTTGGCTTTTATTCTCTTCTCTGGTGAGCAATAGTGCATCTTTCATGGTTTGGCTTGAGTCACTCTGTCATGAAGCTTGTGCTGACACTTGTCCCTTCCTGCACCCACTTCAGTGTCCTGGCCGGCTTCTGTGTTTGCCTGTCCATGAGCCTTTGAGCAGCCTTCCTCAGTTCCGTGAACCTAAACCTAGCACTGTCCATAACCCAGTGTGGTGCAAGTCTGGAATGAAGGAAGAAATGAGTTAGCTGATTTATTAGTGGAAAGTACAGCAAAGCGCCAGGCGAGCAGCCCAGGGGTATAAATGTGTGGTTCTCGACATCAGAGTTAGCAATGGCAGTATTGGCTCTCTACAGACACTGGGGCTGGGCCAGTGTTTGAGCACCTGTGAGGTAGACCAGATGTCCTTTTGGCTTCTGGTACCTTCTTACTTCCCCAAGCTAAAGATCCTTTATAATAGGCTTAAATTTTTTTTCTCTTTTTTAAACAAATTTTATTAAGGAGTTGAGTTATTGTACAATCATAAATGCATACATTGTAGCAATATGATATCCATATATCCTTAAACCAGAAATACCCCCTAGATCCCTCCCTATTTTTCCCTCTTCCCTCCCCCACCTGTATCATCCCTCTCTCTGCTACATTTGCGTTGTCCTAGATTATGTGTTGCTACGCCTTTGTTGGGTCTAATGCATGAGGTTTACTACCTTTCACACAGGCTTGGGTTTAGCTCCAGCCTCCACAAAAGAGTGAAAACATTTGACCCTTGACTCTCTGGGTTTGGCTAACTTTGCTCAGCATGATTTCTTCCATTGCCATGGCTTAAAATCTTAGAATCAGCTATCTTCCTTTTTCAGGGTGGAGGTGATAATTGCAGAAGCTGCTTTTTCATTATTTGCTCTACAAGTTTTATAGAAAGACTCACCCAAACCCATCAGTTAAGAAGCCACCTTCCATATCTGCCTCGGAATTAAATTTGGCTTCTGTGATAACATCCTTCCCTCTCCCTCGATCCTCTTTTCCATCTTTCTCCTTGTCTTTCTTCCTTGTAAAATGTTGCGGGCCTGTTGTTCAAGCCTAGGGTTAGCTGCTATGGACAAGTATCAGCACATCGATGCAACAACACGAAGTTGCTTCCCTCTTCGACAGGAAAAGCCGGCAGTCAACAGCATCTTCATTTCTCCTGTTTTGGGTACAAAGCTAGATACCGTTTCCAAGGCCTTGCAGCTTTGGGAAGGCAAATGACCGGGTTTCCGCCAGTACATTGATCGGCAGAGTGAGGAATGGCATTTTCAAGAGTGACTTATATATTCCTGTGACTGATCTGAGTTTTCTCTTTCTTGTCTGCTGATAGGATTTAACAGATCTAAGAAAGACTTCCCAGGGCCCCGGGAAGCTGAAGCTCAGAGTGGAGCAAAGCATTGTGTCCACGCTACCAGTCCAGACTCGAGCACACGGCTACAATGAAAGCAGGAGAAAAAAGGACACTACTGAGAAGTTGGTGAGGCTAAAGGATTACTTATTAGAACAATTAGTCCTCTGACTGATATGGTCTCCTCAATGATTGGACAGCAAACCCCGAAGCTCACTTTACTGACTACCTGTATTCTCCTCCCTTCCCGTTGCATTTAACGTGTTCCGTTCCCACATAGCCATCCCCTTCCACTTTCCCGGGAAACCTCAGCTCCTCCCATCACCTCCTTCCACTGGCAGGAAGCAGGTCTGGATCTCTGTCACGGAGACAAACAAGTGGGAATGTGAAGCCTCCAGGCCTGGCTCCTTTGGCCGTTAGTCACCGTCAGGTAGCCCTCCTCTCCTCAAGTCCTCGAAATGCTTGTCTTCGCTTCTGTTTTCTCACTACGTCAAATTCTAAGACTAGTGGCTCACGACTTCTCTCCCCTGCCTGAAGCTGCTCTTACTCAGACTACCGCCAGCCAGCTTCAGGCCTCACCCATCCGTCTCTGTTTGTCTGTCCATCTCTTCACATGTCATCCACCTATCCATATATCCACCATCGATTATGTTTCATCTATCCGTACATCTACTCATCCTGTCTCTCAGCTGTATGTCTATCATCTGACTATTTATCTATCATCTATCTACCTACCATCTATCACATATCTATTATTTTATCATCTAACTATGTATAATCTATCAACTGTCATCTACCTATATATCGTCTGTCTACCATCTATCATCTATCCTCTGTTGTCTACTTACATATTATCTATGTGTCATCTGTCATCTATTTATCATCTGTCTGTCATCTACCATCTATCTATCATGTATCTGTCTATCATCTACCTATATATTGTCTATATATCATCTGTCATCCACCATCTATTATCTGTCTATCATCTACCTATTCTCCTCCTATCTATCTATCATCTGTCATCCTCATATCAGCTATCTATATATCTATCTATCATCTGCCATCTATCTATAATCTATCATCTATCCATCATCTACTATCTGTCATCTGTGTATCTATCTATCTATTATTTGTCATCTACATATCATCTATTATCCACTAGCTATCTATTATCTATCATCTGTTTGTCTTCTACCATCTATCATCTATCATCTGTAATCTATATATCATCTATCTGTCATCCACCAGCTATCTATTATCTGTCTGTCATCTATCTATTCTCTATCTATCTATCATCTGTCATCTACATATCAACTATCTATCTACCAATCTATCATCTACTATCTATATATTATCTATCATCTATCTTCTACTGTCTGTCATCTATCTATCTATCATCTGCCATCTATCTATTGTGTGTCTATCATCTATTTATCTACCTTTCCATCTATCAGCCTCTGGCCTCAGCCCAGCTTACTGTCCATCTGCTGCTCCACCCTTCCTGCAGCCCAGAGTGCCCTCTCTGGCTTCTTGCTCTCTCCTTTGGGCATCCCTTGGGAACTTCAAGCTCAAGTGTTTCCAGCCTGATCGTGGTCTGTCTCCTCACAGCGTCTGTCCCCTGAGCAGCTCTGCTTTGCTGTTCTTGACTGTTCCAGCTCCTTTCCTCAGCTGTCATTCAGCGCTTTCTGCCACATGCACCTTCCATGCTTCTTCCACTCTCCACTCCTCTTCTCTCTCAGGGCCCTCGCTTGCCCTTGTGCATCCTTCCCTGCAAGGGATGCCCCTGGTCTACCTGCCTCTGTTGCTGTCCTTCACACTGAGGGCCCTGCAGGGACTCATTCGCTTGGTGCACAGTGCCTCGTGGTGTGACATTGGTCTTGCTCCTAGGTCACAGCCAGTGTGGACTTTGAAAACACAGCCACACCCTGCTCTGCTCAGAATCCTCGAGTGAGTGTGTGCCCCTGCCTCCTCGAGCTCTTCCCGTGGCCGCCAGGATGTTAGCTGGGAGACTACGCAGCTTCTACTTTTGCCCCTAGTAAACACAGCAGTAAACATAGCTGCTTCTTCCTCCTGAGTGTAAGATTTTCATGTTAATCATGAAGAAAATTTGAAGTAAGAAAATCATAATGAAGGAAATAAAGATCACCCCCAGATTTTATTTCACAGATGTAACTGCTGAGAGACATTTGGTGATCGATTCTCTGTGCACAAGCTCACACAGACTGGCATGGGTGCGCGTGTGCACAGACACACACACACACACACACACAGAGGCTTCCCTCACTAGCCACACCCGTGGCGAACGCTGACTAACCTCATCTGGGGAGGGGGCTGTCGTCGCTCCCTCTCTCCAAGTGGGCCGCGTGGGCTTGGGTAGTCAGCAGCTCTTGCCTGGAGAGCCGCCACCCGATCTCCGGAAGTGGAAGGCGCATTTGCACCTGTGTTTTGCACACCGCAGACTTTCATGTTGCACACGTTTTCCAGGAATGGTCGCGTAACACTTGCTCCTGTCCCGATCAGGCCTTCGCTGAACAATACAACCTGCTGCAGCTGAGGAGCCTCACTGCGCAGGAAGAAAAGCTGGAGTCAGAGAAGAGCTAGCCCGCCAGCCGGGGACCACCTTCCCCGCACCTGTGTCTACGCAGGGCGGTCACTGGGTTTGGCGGGTGAGTCCTGGGGCAGAATAGCCCATTCCTCTCCTTTACTCCCTCCTCTCCTATTTGTTGCTTGGACATCAATCCATGGCCATCCTTGAGAGCAGGCTGCGTGAGGAGAGTGACAGGACGTGGAAATCTGGCCAACAGGCAATGTGGAGGGTGACCTTTCTCCTACAGTCCACCTGTGAATTGCATGAGTGTAAAGCAGCGTTTTGTACATTAAACTAAGGAGCACGGGCTGTCTCCATCAGCATAGCCTGATTTCATCATTTTTACTGATTGTGTTCTATTCCACTCATGCATTTGCCACAATGTTTTTAGCATAGGAATTGACGGCTCTTTTCTTACTTATGCTTTTTGTTTGTGTTTCTCTTATTTCCTTCGGCTGTAACAGAACTACAGTATTTTTTTCGCATTGTTTTGATCCATGTGGATGAATACGGAAAGGTTATGCCTTTATTATTTCTTCCACATGACTGGTTACATTTTCTAATATTCACTTCCTGGTGGCTAACAGGTGTCAGAGGCAACCTGGCTCCTCACCAGCTTCCTGCTCTGCCAGGCTGGGTGAGGTGACATGAGTTGTTGATAAGATTTAGTGAGTCCGCAGTGTGGCCCATGCAGTACCGACATAGGTGGAGGGCTGTGGAGGGCAGCTGCGCTCCCCACTGATTGTCCCCACATCCCCAAGCCCTTCTGGCTCTTTGCTGAGAGATGGGCCACCATCCCAGCATCTGGGGCTGGCCTCGTCACGGACATCAGGAGGCTGGGGCAGGTGGCCTTGAAGATGCCTCCTTTGCATAGCTAACAGATGGCATCTCTGAGTAGGAGCAGGCGGTGGCTAAGAAGGAGCTGAGTAGGTTCACATTTAGAGTGAGGGTATTGGGCCAGAGGTGAGGCTTGAGGGAACCCCCTTCTGTTCATCACTCATGGTGGAGCCTGGAGCCTCCTTTCCCTGAGTGGGCATTGTATGACTACGGAGGTGAGGTAGTGACCCAAGTGATGGAGTCACAGCCACAGAAAGCCTGGGTCAACAGGAGCAGGTGGCCTTCAGAGGAAGTGTAGCCTGGTGGCTGCTGAATTCTGGACACACCGCCTTCCGAACTGTGAGAGAGTAAATTTCTGAGATTTGCATCACTCAGTTTATGGTCCCAAGCTGTGACAGCCACAGGACACCAGCACAGCACTTGGCTTGGCTGTGTTTCCTCCCTGGCCTGTCCCACTTCCCTGCCACCATTTCCTCACCCACCCGGTCAATGCCGATCTCAGCCTGCTCTCCAGGTGACCAGGCCAGGCTGCAGGGATGGCATCTGGGCCATTTCCTCATCCACCCACTCAATGCCCATCTCAGCCTGCTCTCCAGGTGACCAGGCCAGGCTGCAGAGATGGCATCTGGGCCATTTCCTCATCCACCCACTCAATGCCCATCTCAGCCTGCTCTCCAGGTGACCAGGCCAGGCTGCAGGGATGGCATCTGGGC
>PVKS010006307.1:30194-79304 GCA_004027875.1 Aplodontia rufa
TCTCCAGGTGACCAGGCCAGGCTGCAGGGATGGCATCTGGGCCATTTCCTCATCCACCCGGTCAATGCTCATCTCAGCCTGCTCTGCAGGTGACTAAGGACAGGCTGCAGGGATGGCATCTGGGCCATTTCCTCATCCACCCGGTCAATGCTCATCTCAGCCTTCTCTCCAGGTGACCAGACCAGGCTGCAGGGACGGCATCTGGGCCATTTCTGTTGCTTCTCTTGCCATGTTTGCTGTGGGCACAAGTCCTGAGAGGAACAGAGAGTTCAGGAAAGGCTTGCAGATCTCCTGGAAAAGGCATCTCAGACATCAGCCATCGTAGGCCTATTGTCTCTTCTGGTGTTCTGGAACCTTCTCTGGATGCCTGATAGCTCAGGGGTTGTGGTTGTCACTGCAGCTTTACAGAGAATATGCCTCGGAGCCCCTGGCTTCTGTTTGGGGCTGTGAAAGCCACACCGCTCCACGTTTTCACATAGTGTGCACCTCCCAGGAGTGGCCTGATCTCACCTTAACCAGGGCTAGGTGAGAGGGCACCTGTGACCTGGCAAGGTGCCGTCAGATTTCTTAAACAACAGTGGTGCTTGCAGACACACAGGAAGAGAGAGTCCTGAGATGCAGCAGCTGCCAGGCAGGAGGCCTACAAAGATCTCACCGCAGTGCGTGGGGATGGACTTAGCTCTCCTTCCCCTGGAGGGCGTTAGCACCCATGCTCCCACCCTGGGAGGTGCAATACATCAGCTTGTCCTGAGGACAAACTGCAGACAGAAGGCAGGGCCCTGCCCGGAGGCTCTCTGTGTGATTCCCGGGGCACGGAGCTGTGCGCTTCAAGGTATGGGGAGCTTGGTGTGCAAGTCAGGCACACACGTGGTGACAGTCTTTGGACTCAGGTAATCAGCTCACCTGCACAGGAGCAAGCCTCAAGTGCAAGCCTACTTCTCTGGAGGCAGGTGAGGCCTGGGAAACTGCACCGGTGCTGGAGATAGTGCACGCATGGCAGCCGGTCCCCAGCCACCTGCAGGACACCTACTCCCCTACGGGCCAGCCTCGCACTTACCAGAGCTCCTCTACATGCTCCTGGAAGAGCAGGACAGCGCAGCCCCAGACGTGCTGTGAGAGTGGCACTGAGCAGTGTGCTGATGACCAGGTTGTGACGGGCACACTGATGGCGTCATCCTTCCTGCAAAGGCAGAATGCAGTTAGGTATGCATTTTGATTCTGCTCGTTTGCTTGTGGATTCCTTCCAGAAATTAGCACATCTGGAAGCAGGGTGGGGAGGTCTTCATGTTTTCTCGTCTCTCTGTCTGCATTTCCAGGAATCCCAGAGAGTGTGTGGTTTGCTCTTAGCACCAAAACCCAGCGAGAGGGATAAACAAACTTTTTCTCCAAGGTTCCAAATTTGTGAGGTTTTAAAAAAAACTTTGATTCTAACAGTGAACTCTGCTCAGCAGCCAGGCTGCCTTGGCATCCTGATCACCCCCCACCCCATGATAAAGCACATCCTCAGTGGAAATCTAAGCTCTTCTCCTCAGAGTCCACGCAGGGAATCTCGTTTGTTCCGGTGTCAGCTGAAGAGCAGCTTTCCTGAGAGATTTGGAGCATGTGTTACCAAGAACCAGGGCGGGCTTTTCTGCCTGGCTGGACTTCTGCGAAGTGCCCTGCTCCAGGCAGCCACCATCCTGCTTTGCTCAAGCACAGGGTCTGTGGGTCAGGAAGATTTTATTTGAAATGTAGAAAGTATGCAATGGGATAAGCAAGAGAGTCAGACTGAGTAAATCAGGGGCCCTGAGTTCAAACGCTTCAGGGCCCGGAGGGTCCAGGGGTGGGGACGCCAGTAGAGAGGGAAGATTGGGATGGAAGATAGAGAGCTCAGACCCTGCCTGGAGCATCGGACCGTGGCACCGGTCAGAGGCATCTACGTGGCGGAGGTCCCGGGTTCAATGTCATCCAGTGTCATCCAGGCAAGGCTGTCTCTTGCATTGCGTTTCTTCAATTTGGAGCGACTCAATCTCTACGGATGCGTCCCCACCTCCAGCATCCCAGGATGTGGGTCTGGCCTCAGGGTCACAACAGCACAGGCCATTTTATGACCCTCGTTAAGCACAGGGGAAGCTGGACTGCAGTGGTTCCTCTCAAGGGTGAGGACTCAGGTAGCAGAGTTGACAGAGGTGGGAGGTGGGCTGTGAGATGCACTGCAGCTCCTGTCCTTGCCTCTGCCACCTGGAGCCCCAGCTGAACCTCTTAATCTCGCTTGTTAGGAAAGGGGGTACAGTCCACCCCACCCTGGTGGACTTGTCCCCAGGTTTGGTAGAGTGATGCAGAGCATTGTCAGAGTTCAGGTAGGGCCATCTCTGTTTCTGCCTGTTGCCTTCTATGCTCCCAGGGGACAGGGGTGATGGAAAGGCGTGGGGCTCCGTTTTCAAATCAAAGGGATCTAAACATCCTCCCAGCTGCCTGGGTTTTCATGCTCTGGGTTGCCCGAGCTCCCACAGCTTCTCTGCATGGCTCTGCGCTGCTTCTGGGGCTCTGGCCCTCACCCAGCATTCCCTGGACCTAGCAAGGGCCTGGCACTGCGTGTGCTGGATGAACACATGGGCCACACAGCGCCTTCCCGGATGCCCTTCCTCCTTGAGGCCGATGGTGGACTGCGTTGCTTCCTGTCTCGAGATGAGCTGCCAGCCTGGGTGCCAAGGCCCTCACCCTTGATGGCTCCCTGAGCAATCCGTCTTTTCTCAGACTTCAGACGTGCCTAGGTCTTCACTGCGACAGGGTGCACTTCGTGCCTTTGGGTCTTAGCAGGGACTTGCTCTGCACTGCTGAGGTCTTACATAGATCGCCCAGGCTGCTCCATGGGTCCCAACAGGGACTTGATTCGTCTTATTGGTGGAGACACACACTGACAACTCCATCCCATCCTGTTGGGCAGGGTCAGCAGTCACCTCTGCCAACTGCCAAGCACTGGCTTCCACCAGTGACGTCCATTCCATCTGCCTCTCATTGAGCTCCCAGACCTGCTATGGCCCATGTCATAGCCAGTGTCCCTGTACCCTCTGGTCTTGACCCCTCTGCTCCATGCCCCCTCTTTCTTCAGAGGCACACAGTCTGCCTCTCATAGGGCAGCTGCACATGTCTCTTCCCAACCCCATCCAGGACAGCTGTTATGGTGCCCGGGAAACTGAGGCTCAGGAGGGCGGGACAAGATCCCAGCTCACACAATTGTTCAAGTCCTGGGTCCACTATCTCTCCTTGAAATTGGAGCCTCTTCAACATGTGGCTGGAGAGTTGTCTTAGCACGCAGTGAATGCCTATCCCACGGGAGCAGCCCATATTTGCTTATAGATAGATAATTTAATTAATATATAGTCCTAGTTGGTATAGACGTGTTTAGTTACTTATTCTGATTATTTTAAAAATCCTTCTTAACAGTAAGGGGAAATTATGTGAATTCAAAAGTAGGGTACTCGTAAGGGCAATCTTTTGTTTTTGTAATGGAAAGAGATGAAAATAACGAAGCTAACACATTTTAGTAGAACTATTTGTTATATTTTTTGTTTAACACTGATCAAATACTTTAAAATTCTAGAATTATTATATGTAGACCATTCTGTCTTAATTAGTATATGCTCATCACTGTGGGCAATGAAAAACGGACCCAATGACTTCTCGCTGTCAGCAACACTGACCCTAGAGACCCCAGGCAGTCGTCTGAGGATGCTTTATCTCTGCTGGGCACTGGAAACTTGCTAGGCTATTTCACCGGGAAGCTTAGCTATCCCAGCACACCCTCTTGGATTCAGCAGGTCTAATTCGGCAGGACATGTTCACGTTTCCGGGACACTGGGAAGTGAGTCTTTGCCCCACAGCCTAGGTTCCACCTCGTCCGCAGTTTGAGCTCTGAGGCTAGGAGAGCGGCACTGAGCTCGTTCTAACCCAAGGTGAGTGATGCTCCGCCTGCTCCGGGGGCCCCGCCTCTCTCGGCTGCCGTGGGGTGGGCGTGGGAGGCGCCTGGGTTACTAGTGTTTCTAATACCAAGTTCTGGGCTTGCCCTGAGCTGGTTTCGCATTTGAAAATCACAGACAGATTTAGTAGAAGTAAGTGTTCCAGCATGGAAGCAGCAGCTCCGTCCACAGCTGACTTTATGTGCCGTGACTTGCTTACTCCTGTACCCATTGTACCCAAGAGCGAGAGTGAACGAGGCTCCGCTGGTGTTGCTTAGGCAGCCCTGTGAGGTGGCAGAGCTGCCCTGAATCTCCTAAACAAGCTGCCTCCAGGGGCAGGGTGGCCCTCCTCATCCCTGTTTCCCTCTTAGCAGGGTGCCGAGATGCCTAGAGGACACTTGAGGAAATTCGTCACCACCTGGTGGCAGTGGCTTCCATGTGACCTTAGGATTCCTCCAAACAGCCACTGGGATCATTTGCTCCTTAGGCCCATGTGAGCGAGGTCCCATTCTGCACCTCTCCAGGCTGTGTCCTTGTCCAAACAGCAAGGCACCCCAGACCCATGTGGGGGTCACCTCCTTCCCCTCCACCTGCTAGACAGTGCTCTGAGCCCTGTGACCTCAGAATTCCTCACAAAGCCATCCTGAGTGTCATCTTGTGGTCTACGTGGGCTTGACCCAAGGTCGGTTCACCCCCTGCTCTTCCGACTGCCTGCTCCTGATCATCCTCCCTCCTGACGTCCCCTCAGGACCTTGCCTTCTGAAAGTTCGCATGACCCAGGAGGTGAGCACCTGCTCTGTTCTTCAGAGTTGGCTGTGGGCCACATGGGAGATTGGTTGGCTTGGCCTGTCTGCTGGGCTTGAGGGCGGAGCACCCATATACCTTCCTACGCGCATGCATGCAAGCACACACGTGCACACGCACGAAACTGACAAGGTGGTCATCGGTTCTGAGATCAGAAACGCAGGTCTCCATTTGTCCCCAGGTTGCTGATTTACGGAAATTCCACATGTCCTGTCCGCACGAGGCAGTGAGATCAGTTTTAACCAAATGTTTAATTGTCTCAACTGATGAAGAGCAGATTGGATCCTTGACGGGTCCACAAAGATCCAGGGAGGAGGTGGGAAAGAGCGAGGAGAAAACACCGTGCATGCTCCTGCATCGCGTCCCCGTGACACCATGCATGTTTGGGTGGCCGAGTGGAACCTGGCTGCACCCTCCAGCCAGGCTGTATCACACCGTGGCATCCCCAAGGCTGCCATCACCCTGCAACTCTCAGGACAGGATGGCTGCGCTGGCCTCACACGGCGACTCTCAGGGCAAGGGGCTGGGATTCCCCCCCAGCCTGGCTTCCCTGGGCCTCGCCAGCTTTCCTCCTGAGTGCGGTTCTTCCTCCTCATGCAGATCTTTTGAGATCAGTGAAGTGGAGGCTCAGACTCTTCTCAGCATTCCCCACTGCCAACCCCCCAGCCAGCTCTTACCGCATTTGGATAATGAAGTCCCCGCACCCTCTACTTACTCCTCAGCAAGCCTGCACTACCTCATTTCTCAGTGTCTCAATTGCAGGGTGGCACTCTCTGGTGGCCGTGAACCGGTCCCAACTCCAGCCCTCTTCCTGGGAGGCACACACAGGCTGCACAAACTTCAAATTATAAATGATTACACGTAGGGACGGGGTTGAGATCGAAAACTCCCTTCCATTTTGCACTTCGAGAGACTGGGTTCAAAGGAGGTGAGATGATAATTCCAGCGTCAAGGCCCTTTAGTAACAGTGGGGACAGAACAGAGGTGACTTAGCTCCCAGTGTTGCTTCTCTTAAGCGGTTTCTCTGAGATTGGTCATTGTTGCTCTTTTACTTTCAAATCCTGTTGGCCTCCATGCACGTATTTCTACACTGTTCTGTTTCAAAATTAAGCTAGCAATCCATAGACGCATTTTTGAAGGTCAACATGAACAGTTAAATATAGATAAAATGAGATTAGAGGGAGAGAGAAAGAGTTATTTGTGGGAGCATATACTGTAAAATCCTACTTGCTAGGTAAAAATGTGGGCTTCCTGGAAACCAAAGCAAAAGGGGAAAGTGTACAGTTGAAGATTCAGCCATGAAAGAAAATATTGATTACTCAAAGGTGAACTTGTTCCAGCATTTATGCCTTACCTAGCTTTTTTTGTCTGGGGAAAGTAATGCCACATCCCTCAATCAAGCAGGGTCAGTTTATGTCTCTCCCGCTCATTCCTTGCAGGCTGCTGGACCATCCTCTGGCTTCTTCCACATTGAGGTGGCACTCCTCCTCTGATGGCCACTGTCCATTGGTGACCAGGTCTCCTGGGCTCTCCCAGAGCTCACTTCTTTCGTCAGGCTGCAGCTGCTGCTTGGGGTGTTTGCTGTGGCTGGTTTTCACTCACGGGGCTCCCTTGGCCCGTGCTGATGTGCGCTGTTCCTTGCGCCTGGCAGCTGTGGAAGAGGACAAGGCAGGGAATTGGGTTCTCCCGTCATATCCACCTCCTCCTGCTGCCCTCTCGGCTTGCACACAAGGCTGCGGAAGGCCTCATCTCCCTGCCCATCCCCAGGAGTCAAGCTTGGGGGCTTGGGGTGGAAATGACAGCTCGGGGGCCTTGAGGAGAACACATGCTGGTCCCAGCGGAAACCAGGAGAGGGCTGCTGCTTTGAAAGTTTTATTTATTATATCTGTCTTTCTGTCCCTTGCCTGCTCATCACCCACAGGCATGTCCCTTGCCTGTTTCCATAGAATACTTGAAGTGACACAGAATTTCAGACAACGCAGAAGGATGAGGGGAAGAAGGGAGTGGGATCCAGGCGCGCTTGCCTGACCCAGGACTGGTGGCTGCAGGCGCAGAGCCTTTGGGGTGAGTGGCGCTCCATCAGCCTCCGCGCCCTCCTCCGACTCGGACTCAGTGTCCCTTTCTCATGGGTGTCTTGGGGATTGTCAGCCTCCCCTGGGGCTGCAGTGCTCCTGTGAACATGCCAGCCAGTGCCCGCGGTGTGATTGTCCGCTAGCTCCGGGTTGTGGGTCTACTGCAGCTCTGGTTCTTGGGCGCTGAGCAGTCACACTGTGCACCAGGCTTTTGCATTCTGCGCTGCTTTCAGACCTCTGCCAAGGTCACTGAATTCAATTACCAGTCCCAGCGCTGCCTTTCCCTCAGGCTTCCCATGGCTTGTTTAAGAAATTATTTCCTACCTTAAAGTCACTATAAGACATTTCAAGGAATAGCAATATTTTATGCTATCTGCTAAACGCTTTACATACTTTTGATTTTTTGTTGGTGAAAGCGGGACTTGTTGCTGCTATTCATACACGCCCATGGAATAACTTGGTCCTTTCAGTCCCCAGAAGCTCCCATCCCCTTTCTGCTTTCCCTCCCCAACCCCGGCCGCCTTCCTACCCTCTGCTGGTCTCTCTTGGATTTTCACGAGACGCCCTCCACCCTAGCTTTGCAGCCTACTCTTCTCTCTGGCTCCCACGCATGAGAGGAAACGCACAGCCCTTGCCTGTCTGAGTTTGGTCTTATTTTGCTTAGCCAATGCTCTCAGGTTCCATCCATTTTCCACCAAATGACACAATTTCATTCTTTTCTATGGCTGAATACAACTCCATGTGTATCTATACCATAACCTTAATCCATTTATCCATTGACAGACACCTCGTTTGTCCATCTTTGGGCTGCGTGAATTGTGCTGCTATAAACATAGGTACTTGCGTGGCACTGTAGCAAGATGACTAATTCCTCAGGGTAAGCGCCGAGGGGTGGGACAGCGGGGTCACGTGGCGGTTCCGTGCCTAGGCTTTCGAGGAGGCTCATGCTGATGTCATAGTGGTCCTACTGACTTAGAGTCCCACCCGCAGCGTCTAAGCTCTCCTTCCCCCATGCTCACCAGCAGCTGCTGTTGGTGGTATTCCTGACAGCTCCATTCTAGCTGGAATGAGATGAACTCAGTGTGGTTTTGATTTGCATTTTCCTGACCGCTAAAGTTATTGAACATTTTTTCACATATCTGTTAATATTTTGCATATCTTCTCTTGAGAAGCGTTTGTGTACTTCATTTGCTCCTTTATTGACCGAGTCATTTATTTATTTATTTTTTGGCATTCAGCTTTTGTGGGTATTCTGGATATTAACCCTGGAGGTATAACTGGCAAAGACTTTCTCCTGTTCGGTGGACTCTTCACATTCTTAGTTTAGTTTTTTCCTTTGCTGCGCAGAAGCTTCTTCATTTACTGCTCTCCTGCTTCTGATTCTTGGTGTTCTTTCTTGGGCCTTAGGGGTCTTGTTAGGAGGTGGTGCCTGTACCCGTGTTTTAGTGTTGACCCTATCTTTTCTTCCAGGAGTTGCAATTTCTGAGCTAATTTCTGGATTCACTTTGATCCGACTTTTGTGTAGGGTGAAAGGTGGGACCCTGGATTCCTTCTTCTACACATGGATGTCCGATTTCCCCAACACCATTAGTTATAAGACTGTCTTTTTCCACATCAAGCTTTTGGCAGCTTTGTCAAAGAGCAGGTGGTTGGATCTGTGTGGCTTCTAATCCATCGGTCTGTGATTCTGATTTTACGCTGCTACTGTGCTGTTTTTGCAATAAAACCTTTGTAATTTTGCCTTCCACATTTAGGTGTGTCACGCACCTGGGCTTGATTTTTGTGTGTGGCGTAGGACCCAAAGTCACTCTTCCTACCGTGAACCCCAGTGTCTTATGGAACAGAGCAGCGTGGGTGGGGGTGGACCCCGCCAACACCCTCACAGGGGAAGCTTGCCCTGATCCGCCACTGGCATTAGAATTTCTGGAGGATTTGGCTGAAATAGGGAAGTTCCCTTCACATTCCCTTTTGTTTCAAGTATTTTCCATTATGAATGATTATTGGATTTCACCAAATTGGTTTCCTCTGTTCATCAAGATCACACATGCTTACTCCTTTAATCTAGTGAGGTGGGGAACTGCACTGATCAATTTCTAATGCTGAACCAATCGTGAATCCAGATGCTGATACATCTTGCCATAATGCATATTGTCTGTCTACTAGAGTAAATAGTGTACACGTTGCAGGATTTGATTGGTGCATGTGTAGGGTGATTGAATGTATGCTTAAATACTCAACTGTTCTGTGACTTTTCATTGTTTCACAGACCCAGCTGAGTTTTGCTATTAGGGTGCATCTAATTTTTTTAGGTGTGGATAATACTCTTTTTCTTCTATTCATAGGGAGATTCGGGGAAAGATTGGTTCATTTTACTGTTTAACCCATCTGGGCCTAGAATATTCATGAGAAAATAATTTTTGCTGTTAATTCATTAACATCATTTCTGTCAATTGTGGTGGGTTCTGTTTTTTGAAGGAATTTTCTCATTTCATTTAAATGTTGATATTGTCATAAAAGTGATAAACTCCTCACATTCTCGTTTAAGAAAGGGATTTCTCCTTTATCTTCTTCTTCTTTTTTGATTAGTGTTGCCACAAGTTGATTCATCTTTCAAACTTTTTCAAGAAGCCTCTTTTGACCTTTGACTTTCTCTATTATAGGTTTTTCAAATATTCTGCTGATTTTTGCATATAAAGATTATTTTACCAGTTTCATTTGAGGTATTATTGTAGTTTGTTGACATGAACATTTAGCTTATTAATGATGTTCAGGGATAGTTTATTTATTAATATAAGCATTTTTAATATCCTGCAATTTCTAATATCTATTCTTGCATTTTTATTGTAAAAAGTTTTGATTTATATTATGAATTATGATTTCCCCTTTGGCCCATGGATTATTAGAAATGTAATTTTTAGTTTCCAATCATATGTTCATTTTTCAAGAAGCTTTTCATTATTTTTGAGTCCTAATTACATTGCTCAGAGGGCATAATTTGAATAAGTTAATTCTTCTAAGAGTCGGCCATCATTTATTGTATGACTCATGCTTAGTTTTTCTAACTGTTTCTGGCAGACTTTGAAAGACTCTGTATCCTTTAATTTGGGAGATAACATTATATGTATTTATAAGTCAAGTTTATTAATCAAATTACTTAAATCGATATTCTGCTGGGGTATTATTTTTCCTAGTTTATTTATTTTGGTCTTATTGAATCACTAATTAGTTAGAGTTGTGTCAAAATTTCCAGTATGTGTGGATTTTTCTTTTTCTCCGTGTGATAGTCACAATCTTCGTCTTACATATTTTGAGACTGTTATTAGCTGCATGCAGATTTAGGTTTCTTAAAGAATCTTCTGGATGACTTAAACATTCTATCATTGTGAATCGACCCTCTTTATTAATAGTTTTTTTCTCAAGATGTTTCACATCCAATCTAGTTAAATTGGTTTTTTTCTAGTTGATGTTTACGTGGTATGTTGTTTGTTTCTTTCTTCCTTTTGACAACTGTACACGTTTTGTTTTACCTGTATCTTGTATGAGCGTAGCATATCCGGAGTTTGCTCTCTTATTCAGCCTGGGGCAGCTTTTGTCTTTTAGCGGGGCCTTACGTGAAGATCCTGGTATACTTGGTTTTGCACATTTCATGTTACTTGATATGCTCTGTTATCAACGTTTCTTTTTCCTTTCTTTTCTGCATTCTTTCAATTACCTGGTAATTATAACGATGACACTTGATCTGTCTATATTGCTGAATGCTTTTGTCCTCCTTGTGGGTGAGGCAGGGCCACACGTGCTGCCTCCATCTCTGCCCTCACATTGGTGGCTCCCTGTCCCTCTTGTCTTGGGGATGAGCATCCCATAGCTCTGGGGGGCGGGTCAGGGTCTTTGGATGCCACTCTGGCTGCTGTCTTTTATAATGATTGTACCCACCTTCCTCCAGTGGTTGAGCATCAACACCTCCTTTTGATGGTTGGGGTCCCCACTGATGACAGGGAAAGAGTTCTGAGTGGGCACTTCCTTTGTCCATCTGTGCACAGAGCAGCACCCCTGAGCCTCCCTGTGAAACTGAAGACCGCCCAGCAGCGCTCTCCTTGCTTTGTCAGGCAGTGGCTCAAGCCATCCTGTGGTGCTGATCTGGCAGTATTCTGGCCTGCTGTTGAAATCCAGAGGTCTCCCACAGTGCACCCTCTCCAGCACCCTCTGTGCATTCCCAGAAGCACTGGGATGTGGCCTCCCTGCAGCTGGGTGCTTCTCCAGGCTTCCATGTGCCACCACAGTGTGTGAGCAGCATCTTCTGTGGGCCTCACGGGGTGCAAAATCCCTGATTGTGACAGAGCTCTCCCTTGTCCCCCTCATGCCTCACACTCACCTTCTCCACCCCTTCAGCACTGTTGGGTACTCCCCTAGCCTCTGCGGGTGCTTTGGAAGTAAGCCCCCGCTCCTCTCTCAGCTGGATCGACGCTGCCCCAGCCATTCCACCTGGGATCTCACTCCAGTTGGTGACTGGAGGGCTGGCGGGATGGATCTGTTGCCTGTTAATCACTGAAGTGATGCTTGGAGGATGAGTCAGCTGTGCGTTTTCAGTAGCTGGTGGATTTCTCTGGGGAGACTGGTTTACATAGTGTGAGGCACGTGAGCCATTTGGTGCCAGGTTCCAGATAGTTCTTATGGAGTAATCTGGGAGAAAGGTCAGTGCGTCAAGCTGCATGGATCAGGAAGTTCTGTGTTCCAGAGATTGTGCTAGAGAGGTGTGCACCGAACAGTCTGCGACTTCAAAGTGTAAGGTGCTGGTCTTTTCTCCTTAGAGAATTCAGTCTATTTTGTTTTTTTTGAGTGATCTGTAGGAAAGAAGAGGATTGGAGTTCCACTGGGGAAAAACCCAGCTTGTATCCTCGAGTAATATCCAAGTATAAGGTGTGAAATATCGGAGAAGCTCCCCAATGGAATTAATCCTGAGGAAAGAAATCAATGGCCAAAGGGGGAAAGGAGGGAGGGTGGGTGCTCTCTGCAGCTTTGCTATGACCCCAGGGCAGTGTTTTCCACCACGGCCGCGTGTTCACTTCCTTAGGCATGAGTTAGATTGCGGAGGGCAGGAACGATCTATAAACACGGTGCTGTGGATTGAATTATGTCTCCTCCAGCAGAACCAGGTCCTTTAGATGGTGACAAAGTTAAAGGGTCACAGGCTGGGATCGCACTCCAATTAGGAGTGGTGTCCTTATAAGGAGAGAAGGGACTCCAGGGTTGCTTCTGCATAGGGAAGATGCCATGGGAGGGCACAACAAGAAGAACCATCCAGAAGACAAGAAGCAGGCCTCAGCCCTGCCAGCCCCCCAGGAGACAGGGACCCAACATTGCCAGCACTCAGACTTCCAGGCTCCAGGACAGTAAGAAAATGGGCATTTGTGGTTCAGTCCAGAGTGTGAGGTGTTTTGGTGCAGCACCTCTAGTTTGTTAATTGGCAACTTACAATACTTTGGGGCACAACAGCGTGTCTCAGGCATGCATAAGTGGATGGAAAGTTCTCTGATGCTGAAGGATTGCTCAGCCATATAAGGAGACCAAGTCACAGAAATCAATAAGATCCTGATGACGGTAACCTCCGGGGGTGGTCATCCCAGGTGAAGCTGGAAGTGGAGGTGGGGAGCTGAACTTGCAGACTTCATTCTTGACCTGGTTTTCAGGTGCTTCGTTCTTTATCTTTTTACAAACTTTGCCTCATTTCTCATGCCTTTGATATTTCCTAAAACATTAGGAAAAGAATGGTGAATATTTCTAATAGTCACCGATTCGTTTAATACATATTTATTGACTCCACTCTTTATGACTTTGGTGGACTAGAAGGACGGAAGTGAGCACTTGGACGCTTGCTTTATTTTTCAGTAAAGCTTGCTGACATGGACCCAATCATCTTTTCTGGCGTGGCCTCCCTGATAGTCTGACTTTTGCTTTTGCAGCGTGCCTAGGGTTATGGCTGCAGGGCTTGCTTACTTCAAGGAGATGGGGTGGCTTAAGGTCCACAGTAACATGTAGATCCTATCCCTGCCTCCCTGCCAGGGCAGGCCTCGGGGAGCTTTGCTACTGGTCCTACTGATATCCTTGCCAGTTCTCATGCACCACGCTGTTCAAAATAAGCCCAGCTGTTGTGGTCTGAAAGCTTGTGCCCCCTAGAGTGCTGGAATCTTAACTCCTGGGTGATGATGTCAGGAGAGGGGCCTTCGAGGGCATTGGCTTTCCTTAGATAAGGCCATCAAGGCAGATCCCTCATGAATAGGATTAGTGCCCTTACAACAGAGGCCGGGAGAGACCACTGCCCCTTCCACCCTTCAAGGACAGGGAGAGGGCAACATCATAAAAGAGAAAGCTGGCCCTCCCCTCAACTGGATCTGACAGTCCTTGATCCTTAGCCTTCAGACCAGGAGATATCAATCTCTAGTCTTGGGTACTGCGATACAGCAGCCCGAATCAACCGTGGCCTGACTTTTCTCCACTGCTGCACAATCATCAAAGTGCTCCCAAGGCCTTAGTGACTCACCACACTCTGATGTTCATTTATCTCAACCGTAAGACCTCCAGAGGCAGAGTGGGTTGGTTGGACTGCCTGCTGTCCTAGGAGCGGTCCCTATCTGGGACACAGGACATCATTCCCTAGGTGACCAATTGCGGGAAGACTTAGAGGAACGGGACTGCCATTAACCAGCATCAGGGACCCTATGCAGGATGTGATACCTCCGAACAGTCCCCACATCCTCGATGAAACTGTGAAGGTGTAGTGCCAAAGGTGACTGGGTGGAACAAGGAAGGGCAGACCAAGGGCGAGCCCCATGCCCCCAGCAGACAAGCCGGGAGCAAGCGTTGCAGAAACCACGCAGAAGTCTTGGCGCTGTTGTGATTTGCACGTCCCCAGATTTCATGTTTTGGAAACTGAAGCCCCAAATCCCCATGCTGATGGTGTTGGAAGTGCAGCTTTTGGGAGAAGCTTAGGATCAGATAAGCTCATCAGGGTGGGGCCTCCATGATGGAACTAAGAAAGGCCTGAGCTGACCCAGGTTCCCTCTGTCTCACCGAGCAGTGCCCCACTGTGATCAGTGTGACGAGAATGCCTCATCAGGTGGCAGCCAGATGCCACAGCTATGCTCTTAGACTTCCTGTCCTCCACACATAAGCCAAATAAACTTCTATTCCTTGTAAATTACCCAGTCTCTGGTATTTTGTTATAGTAATGGAAAACAGGCTAAAACCAGCTCTCATTGCAGATTCAGTTTGGGCTGATTTTAAGCAGACTTCAAAAGTAGAGAAAGTGCTGTCCAACATGTGTCACATGTATGGCATGGGGACTCAGGCAGGAGCTGGACTGTCCTGTTGTGAGGGTGCAGGGGGTGCAGGAGGTAGACAGTCCGTTGCAGCCAGGAAGTAGTGATGCCGGAGGGTGATCGCAATGCTCCTTTAGAAACCCAAGTGCCATCGAAATCCCAGGGATGAAGCAAGGGCTGTGAGGTTCTCTTCCAGGGTCCTGATGCCATTCTGACTTGGCCACAGCAAGGACTGCTGGTGGGAGTAAGAGATCCAACCAGGGCATCAGCAGACGGTGCAACAGGGTCGTTTTTCTCTCCAGTTCTCTGGGCCTCTCATAACATTTCTGAGGCTTTGTCTTTCCCCAACAATCAGTCTTAATTACAGCCTTCTCTGGAGGCCCTGCACATTGGACTCAGCCAGGGTGGGCTGAGTCAGCAGGAAGTGATCTCATCCACTCTGTGGGAAGTTCCTCCACTGTAATGGGGAAAGCAGAATCCAAACAAGTTAGATTGAAAAGAAAGTCCTCATCAGCAAGAACAGGAAAGCGCGGATCAGAGTGATGGCGGTGGGATGTTGGGAGCATTTACGAAGGGAAATATTATTAATTTTGATTGAGGAGGAAATGATATGGTGTAAAGGAACATGGAGCGGCAGTGCCATCCAAGTCTCTGCTATGTAGGTCACACTGTTAGTGCCGTTGCCTCGAAGAGAGAATGACAGTTCTCTAAAGGAAGGCTTGAACGCTCTTACTAAGGAAGATCAGGTGGTCCTTAGTGCAGTAGGCAATTCCTAGGGCTGAATGGGATTTGTATGTTAAAAAAAAAAGTTTCCCTGCAGCTTCCTGTTTCCAGCGGGGTTTTATCTTCCAGAGACACACTGCTTACAGACGTTGGAGACTGTCTGTCCTAGGTGTTCTGGGGAAGATCTGGGCTTCATGCACCACGTCTGTTGTCCCCAGCAGCACCCTTAGGAGGTGCGATGGTTCTCTTAGTGGACACGTAATGTCCCAGGGACAGCACTCAGGGCACCATGCACAGACAGTGGTTTCCTCTTGCAGGGCACCGTTTGAGGCTCAAGTGTCTGCTATTATGATCTTAAGTATTTGAAAACTAGGACCCGGAGAAGTGGTGACTCCCTAACCTCTCCAAGTGAGCACAGCAGAGTCCATGAGGAGTCTTTCTCCCCAGTCACTATCCTGCCTCCGAGGGGGTTGGTGCCCATGGTTTGTGTCCTGAAGTTGACAGCACTCCCAAGTGTGCCCTGATCGCTCCCCCTGGAGTGCATGCCCCCTCTGATCCCCTCTGCTGAGCTGCCAGCAGAGCCTGTGAAGGGGTGTCATACCACCCTGTGATTAGAGCATTGGTCAGTTGACCTTGAGTTAAAGAAAGTTTAGCCAGGAGGGCCGAACTTAATCAGATGACACCCCACAGAGGGCCTTAAAAGGGTCCTTTCTTAAGTCAGAGAGATTGGAAAAGAAAGAGGATCTTTAGGTGGCGTCACTTGGCAAGGACCTGAACTCAGCTGCAAGAGCTCTGTATCCTGACTGCCCTCTGTTAAGAGAGCAAAGCTTTCTCTCGTTAGCTCTGCACAGCCTGGATGGCAAAGCTGGCTGACCCCTGATTTCAGTCCTGTGAGACCCTGAGCACAGAACCTGGCTAACTCGTGCGACTCCCACCCACGCAGACTATGGGATGCTCCACTGTGCACACTTGGCCGCAGTCTGGGGAAACTGCCACTCAGCAACAGAAGACTGAAAAGCCTCCGTCCGGTCCCTCTGCTGTCTTTCTTCCTTCTGTCCGCAGATACTCACCAGGCATTTATTAATGCATTGGAATGCGTGCTAGTTGCTGCAGCAACGTCAGATGAGCCCCCTACCATGGGTAATTTTCAAGTCAGTGAGCGGACAGACATTGGGCACAAGACCCAGTTGCAGGAGCAGCTGCGACTGAGATGGCAGAGAGCACTCCCTGCAGCGGGAGGGGGCACTGGAGTGGCCTCTGACCTTCCTGGGAAGCACAGGTCAAGAAGCACCCAGCCATAGCCGCGAAGGCAAGAGGTGCAAGCAGTTATCACCGAGGACGCATGGAGGAAAGGGCCCTGAGGGTGGAGGGGACAGCAGGGACAAAGTCCTCATAGAGACAGGAACCCTCGAGCGTTAGGGTGAAGGCAAGGTCCTGCAGCATGGAAAATGAGGCGGGGCCACTGTGGCCTTGTCGACCTGTTAGTGGCCTTTCTTTGCAGAAGGAATAGTGTTTCCACATCAGCTCTGGATGCACCAACGGGACACCCCAGCCTGGAGGGTGAAACACAGGCTGCATTCCACGCAGGCCTGGGGCTGGGTGCCCGAGGCGTGGCGGCCTGCAGGGTCAGTCCAGCAAGGGGCTCCACTCCTTACGCTAGCACGTGGTGGAGGGCAGAGAGGGCACGCTCCGGTGCTCTTCTGTGGAGGGGCTCCCACCTCCCCACGAGGTGGACAAACTTACTGCCTCCCAATATCTCATGGGGGTTTAGAGTCTCAACATGAATTTGGAGCGGGGACAGTAGCAAGTAGAAAGGCAACTACAGAGGCCCGTGAAGCCAGTGGAATGTAGAAAGGTGGAAAAGGCAGGTTGAGGAGAGTGGCGGGCGTGGTCACCAGCCGAGCAATGGCTGTGAGCTGGGTGGGGATGGATGGGGAGGCAGAGGAGAGAGGAGCAGGTGGTTGAGTGAGGGAGGCAGATGTGCAGCTTGGAAATAGCTGGGTATCAGGGAACCAACGGCCCAGCGTCTTTAGGTCTTGGTGACAAAGGTTGTCCCACCTGAGTAACGGATCAGGATGTGTCTGGATAGAGTCCTCCTCATGTTTGCAGCCAAACTTTCAAGCAGGAGCATTTTCTACATGGCCAGGGTGTTGAAGTCAGGAGAGCAAGCCAGATCCCTGAGGACCAGAGAGCAAAGAGGAAACAGCCAACTCAGACCTTCTGGAAAGCTCCATCTATTTGGGCTACTCATATTTCCTTTTGGAGTGGATAGCATAAACGGTTTCACTAAATATCCAAATGATGGAACATAAATATAAATAATAATAAATAAGGGTACAGATTACACTATGATTAATAGTGATAGAATAGAAGACAATGAAATCCAAACACGATACAATGCTCACTGAGGTTCTATCAAAATGACCTCAAGGCTCAGATGCCACTTTACGCAGATTTAAATTAGGTGCTTTAAATTCAGGTCTGCGTTTTAGCCAGTCATGATCAAAGGACTTGTGACCACACTGACTCTGGTACATGCTGTATGCTTTATTGTTTGGTTTTAGCTGAAATTCTGTGTATTGTGAATTTTTAATGGAAGCAAATTTTAATTTTGATTTAAAAAATGAACCAAGGGGAAGAAATCACTTAACAATGAACTCATCTCATGACATGGGGGAGCTTAAGTTTTGGAAATGAAGCAGGCAGCTCTCAGCTTAGAGATGGCCGGCAGAAGGGCTGTCCCTCATTCCATAGTAGCACTCCCTTTGGGGTCACAAGCTTCCCTCCGTGACCTGATGGAGACTGTGAACTCCATCACACGCTCGTCTCCTGGGGCTCCTGTGATGTCTACAGGGGTGCAGGGAACTGGATGTGGCAATGGCCTTTCTCGGCTGTCCTTAACCTAGAGGGGCTGATTTAACCTCCAGGTCCGGGCCTCCGTTCCTTCCCAACAAACTCCTATCAGCTCAAGAAGTCAGGTAATAGGAGCAGAAGGCGACTGCGGCATTACCTAAGAGCCCCCCGGGAGCTGCGGATGGAGTGCGGGGGTTCATAACAATCCCAGCATTTCCTTGGTTTTCAGCTGCTATCTCTGACAGATGGGAGGCTGCAATTTCACAGGGAAGTGAAACCTTACCTCCTACCAGGTGCCAATATATTTTCAGCAAAGAGATATTACAACTCTGGAATTACTGAAGGCCTATGTGCTTTCCCTCCAATTGCTCGAGGCAGACGTAAAAAGTCACATTTTTGAAACCAGCCTGTGACATCATTGGGACTAGCAGTAACCAAGGCGACAGTCTGGGGAGGGCTGGTGTGGGAGACAGCGGTAAACATTCAGGCTGAGGAAAGCTGGAGGACAGAACTATTTTTAGATTTTTTTTAATGCAGGTCTATACCGATTCCTTAAAAATTGTGAAACTCTCAATTCTCATGCAGATTGATATTTCACGGCCCTGCAGTTCACAAAACTTTTTAAACCTTGCTTTCTGTCTTTTCCCCCACTGTAAACCTCTCTCAAGCTTAAAAATCCCAAGGTAGATGGCTCGTGCCCTCTCCGTGCACCCAGCTTCATCCCATTTTAAGTTGGCAATTTACTTAAATAGCCTTCCGTTCTCCTTGGCACCACTTCAACATAGCAGAACTACAAGGACACACATGACCTACATATGCGAGGGCACCTTACAGAAGCTCATGGTGTGCTTGGGCAGGAGTGAGTATGTGTGCATATGTGCAGGAGTGAGTGTGTGTAGGGGTGTGTATGCAGAAGTGAGTGTTTGAAGGAGTGAGTATGTGTGCATATGTGCAGGAGTGAATGTGTGCAGAAATGAGTGTGTTCAGGAAGGTGTGTGTGCAGGATTGAGTGTGTAGGAGTGTGTTTGCAGAAGCGAGTGTGTGAAGGAGTGTGTGTGTATATGTGCAGGAGTGAATGTGTGCAGAAATGAGTGTGTTCAGGAAGGTGTGTGTGCAGGAGTGAATGTGTGTGCATATGTGCAGGAGTATGTGTTTGGGAGTGAGTTAATGCAGGAATGTGAGTGTTTACACGAGTGAGTGTGTACAGAAGTGTGTGCAGGATTGAGTGTGCACAGGAGTGAGTGTATGCAGGAATGAATGCATGCAGGATTGAGTGCGTGTAGGAGTGTGTGTGCAGAAGTGAGTTCATGCAGGAATGTGTGTGTGCAGGAATGAATGCATGCAGGATTGAGTATGTATAGGAGTGTGTGTGCAGAAGTGAGTTCATGCAGAAACGTGTGTGTGCAGGAGTGGATGTGTGTGGGAGTGAGCACTTTCAGGAGTGTTGTGCATGGGTGAGTGCATGCATGAGTGAGTGCTTGTAGGAGTGTGTGTGCAGGAGTGAGTGTGTGCAGCCCCCTTGCCACCAAAGGGGCCGCCACAGTGCCAGCGTTCCTGTTGCTGTCCTTTGTCCTCATTGCTATAGCTAAGCCCACTGTCATCTGGTAGGAATATCTGCCTGCTGGAGCTGACTTGGCTGGGCAGCAGCGCGTGGACATCTGGAGTCTAGACTTGGCGGCTCTGTGGGCAGGCTCGCATCCCAGGGCTCCATGGGCCCCGGGGCTCCAGCGCCCGGCGCCCACTCTGTTTACATAGCTGGTGGCTGCCTCATTGGTTTCAGCTGCCTGACCAACCCCCAAGTCCCCTCCCTGCCTGGTGCTAACTCTGACTGTGCACTTTGGATGCCACTGAGTGGTCCCCACCCTGCTCGCTTCAGTGAGCCCCTCCCACTGGGAGCTCCTCAGTGGTTCTGCTTCAGAGCTGGTGGGCAGCTGGAGTGGAAGAAGAGGTTTAATAAAGGCATACGCACAATGGAAAGAGTGGCTGTGAAAAGGAGGCAGAGCTCCAAGCCCAGGATTTGGGTTCCACTCTTGTACTCAGCCGCCACACCAGCCTGTAACCTGGAAGATCCCTGAGGCTTGGAGTCCTTGGGTGTGATTCTGGGGAAAGGGAGGGGTAGCAGGCCTATATCAGTGTCCTCCCCCAAGTGCAAGATAGGGATGGCATAGTTTCACGTGTCCAAGTGAAAGGTGACCCAAGGCAAGAACAAACCAGAGTCCCTTGCATGTCTGGGAGCGGGAGTGGATGCTAATCTCCAGTGAGGTGAGAAGATCTTGAAAAGGGTTTAGACGCAGCACCTGCTTTTAGACACAAGGGACAGAAAGAAAAGCAGCTGCAGTCTTGGTGGCAACATTTGCCCATATGGCTATTTTTTTTTCTGCTAAGTTTTATTAAGTAAAATTGTTGTGGAGCACTGATGACAGGTGGGTGACTTGTAGCATCAGACAGAAACCCCTCGGGAGCTGACACCCTGAAACGTCCTGCGGATCCGGGAGAACCCACTACCAGAGCCTAGCCCTGTGTTCTTAATAGCAATGAGTTAGTGTATGCTTTCTCATAAGGACACCCTTACAGACCACAGCAAAGACACAATTCATCTACACATTAGTTATATTTATAACAAAGTGACACCTGCATAAACTTTCTGTAAAAACTAATTATTTGGATGTCTACCCAGGAAGCAAAAGCAGGTCATTGAAAAAGTATAGGTTTCTTTTAGCAAATCTACATTCGAGGGGTCTGCGAACCACGGCCTGCAGCTCACTAGACAGAAACTGTGTCTTCTGCCAAGCCTAAGTTACTCACACGCTGGCTTTTATAGAAAACATTTGTTGGTGCCTGTAGTTATAGAAATAAATATACTTTCAAAAGTGTGCTTTAGTCTTTTCAAATTAGAAATATCTGTCAGTAAAATCTTGTCATGATTTCCCCTGGCTTAAAATCTATCTAACATTCTCAATACCATAGACATAGCCAAGAAAAACTCAAACTAATCATAAACCCACCAGAACCCCATTTGTTGCTGGTTGCCTGTTGGTCAAGGCCCAAATCCAGGAGGCTCTAGAACTGAGGTCCTGCTCTTGGTGCTGGTCGGGGCCATTTTTCTTGGAACAATTCTCCAACCTAAAGCATCTGAAACTGCAACCCACAAATTGATTGGCTGCCGTTTCAATGTGATCATGTGCTTGTTACCACGAAGAGATATTTGGAGCCTTTGCTGGGGACCAACAACTCACGCGTTTTGATTTATCTATGCCCTGGGTTTGATTTAGCCAGCTATGATATTCTGATTTGTTAACTAGTAGCAGAAATCTAGCCAGTTGACCAGACCAAGCATTTCAGTTTTAGCAACATAAACTTATAATCATTCAGAGGGATAATTTATCCCATGTTAATGTATTAATATGGCTGGCTTGTACAATCAGGAGTAAGAACAGACTTTTAAAATTGAATACTTTCAATATAAGCCCACTGGTATTTGAGATTCTACTTTAGACTGAAAGACAGGCAGATATAGTAAACTTTTTCAAAGACTTCATATGTTTATAACACTTTCAACAAATTTTCAAAATTTTTATTTTAATAAAAATTTCCAGTAACCAATCTAAGGATTTGTCTTTATTTGTTTCTATCCTGTGTCAATATAAAATTGAGCCTAAGTAAAGAAAAGGGTGCAGAGGAGGTTCTTTCCAGTCACAGAAGTTCACCACTGTGTGATAACAGCTGGCGCTACTCCCTGAGTGTGAGTGTGTGGGTGTATGTGTGTGCACTGGGTGTGTGTGAATGTTCACACATGCACTAACGTGTGCATGTACGTGTGTTGTGCGTTCACTAGTACATTGCATGTGTGCATGGGTGTGTTTTGCACATGTGTGCGTTCATGTGTGCTTGAGTACTCGCATGTCCATGCAAAGTGGGCTACACATGTTGTAAGCTGGGGCCTGCAGGTGAGAGAATACTGTTGATCCTCTGAAGATTGCTCACTCAAGGGCTGGGGATGATGTGGAAGTCTTATCCTTACTGATGACCAGTTCCAGTGTCCCCAGTTACACTTTGCCTTTGGATGAAGGTCTTGCTGTGTTAGCAGCAGGACCTGATTTTGAGTTGAGTCGCTCTCCCCAGTAGCCAGGTTCCTTCTGAGCCTGATGGAGAGGAGCCAGAAGTCTATGAAGAAGCTGGCTCATGCCATGCTTTATCTGTGACAAGTGGGAACATCTTCATTGTCACCACAGCAGAAACAACAGAGAAGATGCTGCTTTCCTGTGTCATGCCCACCCTAGACTGGGTTTTCTTTCATGGAATCATAAACAAAGCACCTTTCCAGGGGCAAGCCCCAGTGCTCAGTGCTGGGGGACCTTGCGAAGACTTTCCCAAGTACCACTGTTTCATAGACGAAGAACTCGGGGCTCAGGCAAGTCCACTTCACCATCCACAGAGCCAGGGGTTGGATCTCCAGACTTCTCTCTAGAGCTCTTTCTCCATCACATGCTTCCTAATCTTCTAAAAACACTGATAAGGAAGGCTGTTTAGTTTAGCTGCAATTTGCATTTTGGGGACATTATTAACATGGTCCCTGGCATGTAATATTCCTTCAAAAATTATTGTGTGAATCAATTAATGAAAGAATGAATTGAATTAAATTCTAGGAGTCTGGAGAAAGTCTCAGGAGGCAAGGGACTGTCTACATCTTCCTTCTGTAGGAAGAGAGAATGTAGATATGACACCTGGCATGGTTCTGGGCACATGATATTCAAGGAATTCTTGCTAAAATGATTGTCATTGTTGAGACTGGGCATGTGCTACTCTACTCTGTTCAGTATGTATCAAGCTTTGCTGTGGGTTTTAGGAAAAGCAGGCTTGGTAAAATAATCCCGTTGAAAGTAGGACCTAGCACTTTCCACAAGGGAGTCTCGCAGCTCCAGAAGCTTTTCCGAAGGGGCACGTTCTATGTGTAGCGGTGGCAACCACCCTTACAGAGGTGGGCATAATCTCTAGGTTCTTTTGTGTCAGCACCTTATGCCAGCTGAAGACAGCACCCGCTACAGGCCCCTTTGAACTAGGGACAATGACTTCTTATCCCTATCATTGCCATAGGTAATAACTTCTCATCTGGAGCATTTGACCAACTATATTCCAGTCTTTAAATCCAGAAACAGAGAGGCAGGCGTTGAGCACAGTACATTTCCACAGCCCGGGGTGGTGCAATAGCAACTAGTAACCAAAACGAGCTTGTCAGGCTTCATGGGTAAACAATTCACCAATTTTCACATAGATTATCTCTTTTATCGTTCAGATCTTATGAGACACATCACTTCCATTTCACAAGCTAAAATTTGAAACTCAAAGCAGGTATGACTACCATCAGAGCAGAAGCCAATGCTTTAGTTTATCAGCACAGGAAGCCAGTTCCTCTTTGCACGTGGGCTGGTACCGATGGGACCTGGGCCGGTACTGATGGGACCTGGGCTACTGGCCCCAGAGTCACAATGCTATTCTCCTGGGCACCTGCTGTGTGATGAATGCAAACATCTGCTATTGTGCACACTGCAGGGCTGGCTTCAGGCACTCCGGTCGTGACAGCATGGAGGGGAAATAGAGAGGAGCTTTGGGCGGAGTGTAGGTGGTGGGGAAACTAGTCGTAAACTGTATGCAGATTAGCTGGTTGGTGGAAACTGAGATAGAATCCCACCTCCGCTGGTTAACCAGGTGCGTGCGAGTGGCTTTCGCTTTCAGCAGAGCTTTCTCACCTGTGCAATGAGTGGACGTCTCCAGGTAAGTCAGCTCCAGAAGCCCTTCTTTCTGTGAGTCACAGGACATCCTGGCTCCTCTGAAAACCTCTGTGATCTCAGGTTATGTTTACGCGTTGCCTCTCAAACTCAAACTAACATCGGTGTTTCCACCAAGTTCAAGGCGTAGCGAGATGGCAAGGGCTGGTGGAGGCCTGCGTTTCATTCCAGCTCCACCTCTCCTGAGACTGTGACTTGGTCCCTGCTCTAACCTTGCTATGTCTCTTTCCAAATCCCTAAAGTGAGGGTTAAAAGAAAATACTGAACTCGAGAGTTGTTGAAAGAACGGAATGACCTGGTAAATGCAAATGTTTCTCGCTTGTGGGCAGTGTGCATGCTTTCGTGACTGGGAGGGCCACTGTCATGTTTTCAGCCTCTGAGACCTATTTTCTTTTTTCCTGTTGGGAGGGCACTTCTGTGCCCAGGGTAGAGCCATCTTGCAGAGAGCCATCTCCTTAGCATCAATTCTCATGGCGTGGCAGGAGACTCTGGGTGAAGGTTTTGCTCCCTGGTTAGAGTAAAATGCTGCCCAGGGCCAGTCCATCTCACCCAGAGCTGCTCTATGGGGACATGAGGTTAAAAGCCACGCAGCTGTGACCTTAGGGGAAGATGCTCCTGGCCGCCATCCCCAGGATGCAGGAGTCGGAGGGAGCAATGGCTTGGGTGCAGTCTGTCGAGCCCCAGAACCAACCTTGTAGCAACTCCTGCTTCCCTTGAAATACATATTTTGTGTGTAGGTCACAGCTGGTCAGTGATTTTGCTGTATGCACCCGACAGCATTTTCTTTTTAAAGAGAGAGGGACAGTGAGAGGGAAAGATAGATAAAAAGAGAATCAATTTTATTTCATTTTTCATGGTGTTCATTTCGTGGTGTTCATTGCTCTGGCACTTTGTTGTGTACGTGGTGCTGGAGTTTAAACCCGTGTCCCATGCATGCCAGGCAAGCAGCGAAACCACTGAGCCACTGCTCCAGCCCCCACCCCAAAGCATTCTTCGTTTTACATATATTAATTTATTTAATTGTCACAGTGATCTATTATCTATTATCTTCATTTTGCCACTGGGGAAATGAAACAGAGAAGTTTCTAGCTCCCCTAAGATGATGATGATGATTTGAACTCAGTCTCCCCATGCATGAAACTGTCCCTTAATCAAATCAGACCACAGTAAAGACGTGAATGCCAAGTGACTTTACATAGCTGCTCAAACAAGCACTAGACTTTGTCCTGGGCTTCCTGGCCACCAGTGGAGAATGGAAAGAAGGAAAGCAATTCTCCCATAGTTTCTCACGGCAACTGGGTCTAAAGAAGCCAGCAGTGTGAGAAGAATCGGAAAGCCGCCTCTCACATGCACTGCAGAGAGGACCCCAGCGGACCAGATGGGCACCTTCCTGCCCATTTCACACCACACTGAAATTGCTTTTAAAACAACTTTTAAATAACAGCATTTTGGTGTGGAGGGTTGTTGTTTTGCTTTGTTTTTGGTAAGAAAATCTTGAGGTAAAGCAGAAACCAAGCAAGGACATAATGTCAGAGTGGAATTATTGCTTTCTGTTTCTTTTCCCCATTCTAATTTTCTACCTGTTTTTTCGTAGCTTTATTTCTCCTTCACTCTGTTGTTTTGATGAAATTGCTTCAAATCCTTCAGGATCAGAGAAAGCTGGTGCCGTGGTGCAAAAGCATCCTGGCGACATTCAGGAGCTCACCGTAGCAAGTGTAGACCTGTGCTTTGGACTCTCAGGACCTGCACAAATGCCAGGTGAGCCCTGCTCTTGCCCGCGTCCCCTTGCTGCTGACGGGGTGCTGAGGGCTGGGCCTGGGCAGCTGCCATTGGACACAGGGGATGAGTGCTGGAAGGCACCACCCTTCCCGTGCGTTGGCTGTCAACAGGGATGGATGGCAAACATGAGGACAGGGGAGTACTGGCAGGAAATTCCTATTGATTATTGATGACCAGTTGCTTGGTCAGTGGCAGCCGGGCTGTCTTTCCAAATCATTGTTCCCAGCTCCTAGCTCACACTGACTGGTATTTGCTATAAACCCAGCCACAGTTTCCACCTCCCCACCTCAGAAAATTAGAGCTGGCCAGGGAGGAGTGGGAGAGATTTGTGTGTTTGTGGTTACAGGCCTTCTAGGACATTTTGCAAAAAACATATTTTACTTTTTATCCCTGAATATCTGAACATTTTCTATAAGCTTAGGAGACAGAGAAAAGTTGTCATTTGTAAAACAGAATCAGGACATGGTGCCCGGAAACCAACTCTGGGGGGAATGAGCTTTGGGGACAATGGCCTTTGCGTTGCAGACTCTGGGCCAGCAAGAGGCAGGTCCATCTGCAGGCAGAATGCTGTCAGGAGTTAGAAGGGCTCTTCTGGGTTTTGAATTAGGAAATGCTTCAAAAAGCTCAGCCAGCTGAGGTGGATGTTTGCAGGGCCCCAAGCAGACAGATGGCTGGCAGCTCCAGAAGCTGTTGAAATATGCATTGGCCAGAAGGAAGGCAGAGCTCAGGCACCAGGGGTTGGTCCCCCAGGACATCCTGTGAGAGGTCCAAGAAGGCATCGACCATTCTAGTAAAATCTCTTGTCCTGAGGAGGCTACGGCCCTGCCGCCTCAAGTTCTGCGTGGTTGAAAAGGTAGGCAGGATAAATCCCTACTCTCTTCATCCACTGAAGGTAGCCCTTCAGGTTCAAGAGGAATTGGGGATCAGGACAGAAGAACTCCAGCTGCTGGGAGATGGTCTCTGACAAACCTGACTAGGGAGAGGTGAGGGCCAGGCAAGACTGCCATGTCCCAAAGGTTGGTCACGGATGCCAGTGCTCCACCGGGTGGAGATGACAGGCTTCCTGGGTGCTGGCCCCATCCTGAGCCCTGCTTCATGCTTCAGCGCACCTCTCATCTATGCTGCTGGGCCAGCCTTAGGGGCCCAGGCACTGTGGTACACATTTGATCTTTTACCCTGGTTCCTGGCTCAGAGCTCCAGAAACTCTGGGCACATCTTAGATTTGTGGAAGAGAAGACTCCTGGGGGGGAGCGGGGAGGTAAATGGCTGCAGGATGGGGGCTGGCACCATCGGAGCCCTCAGTGGTCAATGAGCGGGGTTCAGATGGTCAGTACCCATGGGTGGGACAGGACTAGCTGAGCTGGCTCTGTAGAGATCAGAAGAGTCCCTGAAAAGCCTGAAGGGTGGGGTTCAGGGAACATTCAGGTTGGCCACACACTGAGGAGTGGAACCCTCCAGATATGGGGGTGGCAAAAGGTATGTTAGGTGACAAACTCAAGCATGGGTGTTGAAATTTGAAGTGGGTGAATCTTGAGTGGTTTGGGTAAGCCAAGAGTTTATAGGACTGGGATAAAGAGAGCAAACCCAGGGAGGGGGCCCAGAGGGAATTTCGTGGGCACCTAAGGTCCGGAGAATGCAGAAGTGCCCCCCAGGAAGTGAGGGCATGGAAGGCAGGCCCAGTGGAAGCAGAGGGGGCAGCATGGGACACTGCTCAGTTCTTGCGAGGGCTGAGGCGTGTGAGCGAGGCAGGGGCAGGGCCTCCGCCCACGGTGACTGAGCTAGTCTTCCCAGCAGGTACTTGAAGAGGATGTGATATTCTCTCACCTGCAGCACTGAAGAAGTGGGGAGCAACTTACGGTGAGAGCGAAAGTGCTGCCGGTGTTGAGGAAATGTACAAATCGGCACGGCAGCCAAGGCCACAGCTCTGTGCTGCCAAGGGCAGAGGGCCCTTAGCGCAGTGGCCCCAGGAGATCGTATCCCCTGCTGACATCGCAAACATCTCAGATCCTGCCAGTACATTCTAAGATGGGCCCACAAGGATGCAAGTCACTAAGGCCACTTTTCTCAGAACGTGTCCCTGGGGCTCAGGAAGTCGTAATGCATTATTTTAATTGATTAGCTTCCTGCTCCGGATGGTTGTGCCACCTGTTATGTGTCTCCCAAGTACAGGTTGGGTGCAGAGAGATTTGAAGAAATGCAGTGCGACTCCTCCAACTTGGCTCTGGGAACTTTGACCTAAACCAGGCTTTGGGACATGTGCCCTTCTCATGCGAAGCGGGGAAAGCCTCCTACTCGCAGAGGTTTGGTGAACTAGCTGAGGCCTTTTGGTGTCAATTTTAGGTTAGGGGAAGCTGCACGCTTTAGCAATTCTACCTTCCAAGGCTTAGACAAGTGCGAGAAAGCTTGTTTTACAAGTCTATATATTAACTCTACCATGTTTGTCTTCTCAGTACTTAAAATTGGGAGAAATGAAAAAAAGGGTAATCTTTAAAAGAGAAATAACAGCAAAGACCTGTTTGTAATTTCTTTATTCAGTTAAGAAAACTTTGCTTAGCAACTAAATGCAAAACATCTTGATTTTATGTAACCTTCAGATTTTACTGCAGTTCATAAAAACCGCAATCAATACCTTCAAACCCGAACACCGAGGAGTAGAAGGGCTGAACACAGGCCGGTAACGCAGGACACATGGTTTGGCTGGGCTGTCTGAACTCTGTGTTTTTGCATTTGAAACATTATCAGGCATTTTTGAGGCAGAAACTGAGTGGAATTAACTTGCTATGGCTCCTTTTAGTTGTGATCAGAGTGGTATCAGATAAGAATGTCTGCTGATGACAAGAAAGGGGAGCATTTGCATAGCAGTGTCCCCTGGGCCAAGCCCAAGAGGAACACTGCAGAGAAATTGGGGGGCGGTGTCATCGGTTCCTCAGCAGACTGGAAGCTGTGCCCGGCACCAGGGGAGATGCAGGAAACTCTGTCTTCCCACGCCATCCAGTGGATGGGGATTTGAGTCCTTGGAGGTTAGCTGACCCCAAGCACAGAAAGCAATGCAGGACCAGCAGAGCCCTCATCTTCCCTCCCCACCCTTCCAGTCCCCTCCACCATTGCAAGCGCTGGCTTGCTTTCCTCTAACACAGACTTGCGTGTCCCAAAGCTTTGCCCTTCTTCTCTCTTAATGGCCTCATGGGAGCAGACAGGACAGGTATAAATGATAAAGCTGCCCTCTGAGAAGTGACACGAAGTCCCCTGATGGGAGAAGAAGTTTGGCACCTGCTTCAACCAGAGATGCCCTCTTCTCTGACCTGCACTTGGCTGAACCCTGCAGTGAGCCAAAGTAGCTGGCTCCATCCTCAGAGGTAACGGCTTGAGCACTTGAGAAGAAGCCCCCCTGAGCTCTGCCTGAGTTGGCAATTTCCTCCTGAGCACCAGAGCCCCCCCGGCATGTGGAATCACCTGCTTTCAAATGTTTATTAATCACTGTTCATGTGGCCCAGGATCCACTGGACTCAAGCATCCCCATCTGATGAATGTATTTCTCATAACAATTCTGTACTACAATTATTATTGATATTTCCATGTATGGATAAGAAAACGAAGGCCTAGGAAATTAATGATCCCAGGTCCTGTTGAGACAGATTTGGAGAGATAGTAAAATGGCTAGGTAGACAGGACCCTGGGCCGCATCCAACCACACCTAGAAGCTAGGCAGAAGAGAGTCTTTAAGGGACGTGCTCAGGGCCTTCAAATGCAAATACCAGGAGGCTCACCTGTGGGAGGTTCCCCCTCCCAGAGGCAGGAAAAGGAAGAAGTAGGTGTGGGCACAGATGGGAACCAGGGAAGACTGGATACCTGCTTTGCATAGATTGTAACCAAGGATGCTGGTGCCTTTCTCAATGCCTGCTTTACATGAATCTTACTCAAACCAATAAAAACCCTTGGCCTAACACACAGAAGACAGTGTCCTGCTTCCAGGTGCCCCTCTCCCTTGCGGAGACTCTGCTCTCCTTCCTTAAATCCTATTCCCTTTATTCCTCCCTTCTGTGGTTGTCCTTGGATTTTATTCTTCAAATTCACAAGACAAGAACCCAGAAGAAGTTTGTGGTCAAATTCCCAGGGTGTGATTCCACACCAAGAGCTGCAAAGCACTGCTCAACAGTAGCAGGGACGACCCAGCTCTTAGCTGGGGAGCTGCTAGCACTATTTCGGCCTTAGAAACCTGCAGGCAGCCCAAATTCCCAGGTTTAACTGGGAAGAGCTGCAAACACAAGAAACGGGCTATTTTGGCCGCAGAGATCTGCAAAGAGCCCAAACTCTATTCGCCAACGGGAGCGGAGAATCCGGCCTCATCTCAAAAACCCCTGCATCAGTGTGACTGGCAAGTAAAGCTGTGTATTTCCCCACAACGATGAGTCCCTTTGCAGGCCAGAAATGTGGTTGAAATCCCTTTCTTGAAGTAAAGCAATCGGCACATAGAAAGTGCACAACTAATGTCCACTGATTTGAATCAACTGTTTTATTTTTTTAAGAGAGAGAGTGAGAGAGAGAAAGAGAGAATCGATTTTATTTATTTTTCCATCTGGCCTTTGTTTCTCTAACACTTAGTTGTGTGTGTGGTGCTGGGGTTCGAACCCAAGACCTCACACATGCCAGGCATCCACTCCAACTGCTGAGCCACCACTCCAGGCCCAAGTTTCCAATGAAAACTTTTCATATAATTCTAGAGCTACATTATGTACTGTGCATTAGAAATAATTTATTCATTAAATTACCTGGGTGCTCCCTTCCCCCTTGATTTGCTGGTCCCAAAAGGAGAACAGCCGGTCCCTGGTTCTGCTGTCTCTGGGTGGATGCTGTAAGGAAAAAGTGAATGAAGGAAATAAAGTAAAAAGAGCGTGACTCATAGTAACACAGGTTTATTGGGGAGAAGCCTGTGGAGGGGAGGCCCAGTGGAGGCTGGGACCCTGCCTTCCACTTGCAGTAAATATAGGAGAGTGGAGAACAGGGGTTTAGGCCAGTGCTAGGGAGCTGTCAGGGAAGAGTCCTTTCTTGTGATGAGGGGAGGGTTTAGGGTTCCTTTGGGCGATGGAAGAGTATTTTCCAGTAGATCCAGAAGATCAGAAGGAACATTGGAAGTGACCAGGAGGTGACTCATTTTAAGATGGGAGAAATGTTTCAAAATGGCATTGCCTAAGTCAGGTTCTACCTAACAGATGCAAGAAGGAATTTAACAAGGGGTCATTGCTCCCACCCTAGGGGGAAAACATTAGTTTCGTGATTTGTTTTTCAAACCTGTGTCTTGGAAATAAAGGTGTGGGAACCAGCTGGGAATGGGAAGGAAGGATTCCAGAAAAAGAAAATTCTCATTTCCAGTTTTCTGGCATAGGAAAATGGGCTTCAGGTTTTGAATTTATGTAGAGGTCAGAAACATAGGGCTTTCTTCCCACTGTGCATCCCTCCAGCCCTGCAAATTCCCTCACCAACCTGCTCATTCCAACTGTGCAGCCAGAACGGGCCAAGGCGAATGTGGGCTTTGGATTAACACTTGAACTTGGGGGCTCTCCTCTGGCCCGTGCTGATAAGGTTATACAGCTGTGTTCTCCCAGTGCCACTGGCACCCTGGTGGCTTAGGCCATGAGTTGGTATTTAGACAAATTGGGCAGTATTTTCTAAACTTTCCATGCCATATGTCCATCGAGAAGGGGATAATGTGCCTGTGCTGAGCAGCACTGGACTTCAGCAAAAATGACATTTCCAGACTGGCACTAGTGCTCGCATAGGAGGGAGAGGGCCTCTCCCAGCCAGGCTGGCCCACCCGCTACAGCAAAAGTGGCCATCACTCTCGTGATTTCAGGGATTTCCCGTTGGTCCTGCATTGCGGAGGAAGAATGGAGTCCTCATAAAGTTCTTTTCAGGTAAATGAGACCTGTTCTAATACCACCAAAGAGCTTTCTAAGTAGCCTGGGATCTTTACCTCCCCAGACCGTCTTGGAAGAACAAGAGCTAAGGGGCTTTACTGACCTGCCTGGGGTGAAGGTGCCACCCCATGTTTAGGCACGCACCAAATGCAGCTGTGAGCATTTGCTCTGGCTGCCGTGACAGCACATTGCAGGCTGGGTGACTTAAACACAGACTGTATTCCTGACAGCCTGAGATCAGGGTGCTGGCTGGTTACGTCTGCTGGGATCTCCCTCCCCAGGCTGCAGACGGTCACTGTCCTCACCTAGCAGAGAGAAGGAGCTCTGCGTGTCTTCCTCCTGGAGGAGCAGCAGCCTGTAGGATCAGGGACTCCCATCATGCCCTCGGTTATTACTAATTGCTTCCTGGGTTCTGAGTTCCAATAAGTCACCCCAGGATTAATAATTTCCTACAAGAATGTAGAGGATGCAGTTCGGTCCATTGCGGTGACCTTATTTGGAGGTGGTGATGCTGTAGATGCCATTAATTAAGATGGAGTTATACTGAATTAAGGTCAGGCCTAGTTTAGTGACTGACTTCCTTGTCAGAAGTGGAAACAAGGGTGGAGGGAGGGAGAAAACCACAAGGATGCCACAGCAAGCCAGGAAACACCAAGAGCTGTTGGCCATCACCAGGAGCCAGAGGAGGCAAAGAAAACACCTCCCTCCGACTCCAGTGAGGAGTGCCCGCCGGGTGCCCTGGCTCTAGTCCTCTGGTCCCCAGAGCGTGGAGAATGAATCTATTGTTCTGAGACACCTAGTTTGGGGTAATTTGTTATGCTCCCCAGGACAGGAATCCACTGGTGCTCCATCACCATAATGACTGTCACTGCTGTTCGACATGGCAACTTAGTGGGGTGCTGCCGGGTGGTCTCTGTGTCGGCTCCCTGTCGGGCGTAGTGTCTGTCACATGGTAGGCTCCGGGGCAGTGCTGCGGGGTGGGGGCGCAGCTCCTGTCCATTTTCTCTCCACGCTGCTGCGGGGACGGGAGGCCACTCACAGCCTGGGGTGGTGGGGACGGAGCTGGATGTGGAGCCACTCTGGGTGCCTACTGAGTGCTCAGCGAGTGTCTCTTTGCAGGAGGAAACTGAGGCTCAAGGAGTTTGTTGTTTATTAAGGTCACTTGGCTGAGATGTGATGCTGCTGAGCCTCAGTCATACATAGCAGCCTCATTTCTTCAACCCACACTTACCAGAGCATTAAGGGAGGAGTCAAAAGAAAGAGCTTTGATTGTAGTTCCGTCATAAATCATCTGGGCTTCGGTATTCCAGCTTCACTTCAGGTCAAGTCTTTATTAATGTTGCTATGTATTTGAAATACCTTCATTCCAACAAGAAATGTTTACTGAGGAAGTGTTGCACTCCGGCTGCTGTGTTGGGCACTGGAACCACAGCAGTGAGGGGGTCCCACAACCTCCCCTCATGGGACTTGTATATCAGCAGGAAGATCCTCAGAAGCAACTGCTGCGACTCGAGATGCAAGGCCTGAGCTGGGCTTCTACTCCGTCTGTAGAGAGTGCAGGGCAGTGGCCCAGAGAAGGGAGCAAGTACCAGAGCCCGAGGACCAATAGCAGCTGGATAGGCAATGGGCAGGGTGGACGATCTGACAATCCCTCTGGAGGAGAGAGAGGAATGTTTTGCTTAGAAGGAGGGAAGTTCTAAGTGTAAGGCTAAAATTTAGAAAGTGACGTGGGGCTGCTGTGTGAGGAGGTTGACCAGGAAGACAGGGGCCAGGCAGAAAGAGCCCCAGAGCCCTCCTCATGGATTCTCACTCATCTTAAGAGCAACAGGAAGCCACTGATGGGTTTTCTGCAAGGGCGATGTGGTCAGATGTACCTGAAGACCCCTTGGGGTAGTGTCCGGGCTGGGATAGAAGTAGAGTCCAGTTAGTGGGCTGCACTTGAATGGAAGTGAAAACAACCAGTCTGTCTTGGGTATGGAGTGCAGAGAAGTTGACACCTCCTACAGGAAGTAGGGCTGGTAAGATGATGGACACCTCACACAGGAAGTGGAGGTGGCTCACCAAGGGCTAAGGGATCAGGAAGGTTGAGCATGGTATGTCTTTCTGGCTGAGAAAGCAGCACAGGGACACTTTATGGTAAATCATGCTTTAGAAATTGCTAGAGCTGAAATATGGGTAGCATCCTCCAGAGTCGGTGAAGCTTCGTCCTCCAGGAGGTGGGTCCTAGAGGGAGGTCTTTAGGTCACCAGGGTGTGCCTTTCTGTTTCCTGGCTCAAGATGCAGCTCTGCACTGACTGTGCTCCTGCCTGTCGTCCACCACCGCCTCCGAGGCCAACAGATGGGCCACCACCAGAGCCTTGAGCCTCTCTTTGCATCGTAAGTAGCTTGCATCAGACATCTAGTTACAGTGGCAGCAAACTGACCCCTATAGCAACACAGGAACAGAATAGAAAAGGAATGGGTGGGGTGTCGCTGAGGTTTGAGTTCTGTGGGCAGAGTGGATGCGCTTGCGGCCTCCCACTGTCATTTCTTCAGCTGTCACTCACACAGCGCACTTCCAAGAGTTCTGTGCGAGCTTTCTGGTTGGGAACGCTGATTAGGAACTGTCATTAAAATCACCCCTTGCCTGTCATAATTGTTTACGTAATTTCTTATGAAATGAATTTTCTCAGGTGCCCATGGCAGGCTGGGGGCTCATTAAAGTGGCAGACGAGCTGACAAACTCTGAAGGCAGGCAAGAGTGCAGGCAGGGTTTTAACGGGAAAGAACGGTCCTCTGGGAAAGGTATTTGACTACTTAAGAACACTTCTGGGACCGCCTATTTGTCAGGAAACCCACTACGTTTAAAAGAAAATGGTAACACCCGTGTTCCAGAGGGCAGCAGGCTAGAGAGACACTTGTTTTTTTTCCGTTTTATGAACTTGTGTGTGAGCGGTGACTGTAACACAGACTTGAGATAATTTCTAAGAATAAAGGCTTTAATCTTGGCTCTTGGTTTTAGAGGATCTGGTCCATGGATAGTTGGCCCTGTAGCTCTGGGCCTGCTGCTAGGCGGTACATGGCGACGGAAGTGCATGGTGGTGCAAAGGTGGCCATCTGGAGACCGGAGAGTGAAAAGCAGAAGGCAAGGAGAGCAGGGCCCCACAGCCACCTCCAAGGGCACACCCCACTGACATGAAGGGCCTCCACTAGACCTCGCCTCCGGGAGGCTGTACCACCTCCCCAGAGTCAAGCAGGGCAGCAGGACTTAAACACGCCAGCCAACTGTAGCAAGGAAAAATGGGCAAATAAAATTAGTCTTTATTCAAAGTGTACAATAGGATGATTTTGTGCATATACTCACAATTTCACATTGTGAAAAGATCGCTAATGTCAGGGTATCTAACATCCATTACCTCACATAGCTGTCTTTTCTTGAAGTGAAAATACTGAAGATCTACGCCATTAGCACTTTCCAAGTCCTCAACGCATTATTACTCACCACGTCTCACGCAGAACTTACTCATTTTATAACTGAAAGTTTTCACCTTTCCACATCGCCCCATTTCCCCTGCCCTCGGCCCCTGGTGACTGCCTTTTCTTTCTGTTTCTAAGGGTTCAGCTTGTTTAGATTCCATGGAGAAGTGAGATCACGCAATGTTCTTCTTTCCATGCCTGGCTCATCTCACCATGTTCTTTCATGCTATTGCAAATGGCAGGGTTCTCTTCTCTTTTCTTTAAGGCTGAAGAATATTCACATACAGTTGTGATCCAGAGAGCTTCTTTATCCACTCACCTCTCAGCAGACTCTTTAGGAACAGTGGTCAAGAGGGTGCAGACAGCTCTTCAGCATACTGATCTCACTTCCTTGGGATTTGAACCCAAATATGTAAGTGGAAGTTTTGGATCACAGGGTAGTTCTATTTTTAATCTTTTGAGGACCCTCAGTACTGTTTCCACAATGGCAGCATTAATACACATTTTGTGAACAGGTGTAAGGATTCCCTCTTCTCTGCATCCTTGCCGACACTTGTCCTAACTCCTTTTCTTTTTCTTTTTTTTAAAGACAGAGAGAGAGAGAGGAGAGAGAGAGAGAGAGATGATAGATAGATATCGGGAGAGGGAATCAATTTTATTCAGTTTTTCATGTGGCTTTTGTTGCTCAGACAGTCCGTTCTGTACATGGTGCTGAGGCTCCAACCAGCATCCTCACGCATGTCAAGTAAGCGCCCCAACCGCTGAGCTACCGCTCCAGCTGCTGTCTTGACTTCTTGATAATCGTGATGCGGAGGGCTGCAGGGTGACCTCTCACTGCTGCTCTAATGGGCGTTTCCTTGATGGTGACTGATCTCTAGCTCCTTTTACTGGATGAACATTATTTGCATTTTACGACAAATGTCTTTTCATGTCCTTTGCCTATTTTTTAATTAGGGGACTTATTTGTTTACTTTGCCATTGAGTCCCTTGTCTACTTAATAAATATATGGTTTACAAATAATTTCTCCCACTCCATTGGTAGCTTTGCATTTTGTTGTTTTTTCCTTTGCTGTGCCAAGGTGTTTCAGTTTGGTGTAATCCCACCTGCTTATATTTATTGCTCTTGCTTTGAGGTTATCTTCAAGAAGTCAGTGCCAAGACCCATTGTCAAGGAGCTTTCCCCATTTCTTCTAGGAGTCTGACGATCGATCGTGGGGTTTGCATTTAAGTCTGCAATCCATTTTGAGTTGACTTTCTAGTAGGATGTAAGATTAGGGTCCAGGTTTATTGTTTTCATGTGGGTGCGAGTTTCCCAACAGTGACTGAAGAGGTGCTGCTGTCCACCTGTGTGTCTGTCCTTGCTGAAGACGGCCTGACCTTATGCGTTGGGTTCTGCTGCTGAACTTTCTACTCTGCCCTGTTAGCCTGTCTGTCTGTGTTTATACCACTACCATTTTGGGGCTCCTTCAAGACAGATTTGTAACCTAATTAGAAATCAGGAAATGTTATGCCTTCAGCTTCATTCTCCTGCCTTAAGATTGTTTTAGCTCTTTTGTGATTCCATAAGAAGTTGAAAATTACCTTTTTGTATTTTTGTGAAAAATTCATTGGAATTTTGATAGGGATTGCACTGAATCTTGTATGTTGGTTTGGGTAGAATGGAAATTTTGACAATATCAATTTTTCTAATCGACAATCACAAATCCTCCCATTTATTTGTGCTTTTATCAATTTCTCTCATCAATATTTTTTTAGTTTTTTGTATAGATCTTTCATGTTCTTGGTTAATTTATGCTTCAGTATTTTATTGTTTTTTATGCTATTATAAGTTGGATTTCTTAAATAGCTTTTCAGAGAGTTTTTGACATATAGAAACACAACTGTTTTTTGAGTGCTGATTTTTGTATCCCTAAATTTTACTGAATTCAAAAATCTAAGAGATTTTTGGTAGATTCTTAAAAGAACATGAGGTTTTGAAGCAGAAATATTTTTGTTTGATTTTTGCCTTTACTGAGGTTATGATTTTGTCCAAGTCACAAAATTTCTCTGAACCTCAGTTCCTACATCTGTAAAATAGAGATAATAACTTTAGAATTAGAAAATTTTAATTATATATAACCTGGCAACTGGCCCATAATGAGTCATTCAGTGCCTAATAAATAATGATTCTTAGTAAGATTGTTTCCCTAAACTTTCAGATTCTGGCAGCACGGCCAGTTTGGGACAGTGGGCTCCTGGTGTACCGCTCTTCCCCACAGCCTTCCGCGTCTGCAAAGCAAAGGAGCAGTGCTCAGCAGACCTCAGGGGTGGAAACTTCTCAAAGTAAACCGGAGCCAAAAACACTAACTTATTTTGGAAAGTTTCTTTAAAAATTCATCAGGCTATTGTTTCTGGGGTTGGAGTGTGATTTGGTTTGAATTATGTCAGTGCAGAGTAAATACTGTAAATAAATAACAGAGATGCCCTTTAATCTCAGGGCTGAGGAAGGGAAGTACAGCCTGTGCCGGATTCATAAACACCCTGCCCGCTTCCAACGGCATCTCTGAAGAGCAGGCATGTCCTGATTGTCCCTGTGTGGGGACCAGGCAGGGCAGGAGCATTCCTCCACTAAGCAGTGGGCAGTGAGGGAAACACCAGGTGCCAGGTGAAGTCTGCCACCGGCCTCTCAAGGCATTTTAAATGTCACCACCAGTGTGCTCTGGGGTCTATCGGTGATGGGTTCTGAAGAAGTGACCTCTCCAGCCGTCAGATATGGACCTCATAGTCACTGGAAGATGTCATAGGAGCAGAGTCTTATGACTGTCCTGTTTATCAAGTACTTTATAGTTTGCAAAGTGACCCTATTGATGTGATCTCTCTTGGATTTCAGAGATGTTAAGCACCTACACACAGAAAGAAGGTTCTCACTGCACAACCAAATTCAGCTTGTAGTTTCTGAGCACATAGCAGGTGCCAGACAGCTAATTACTGTTCTCATTTATACATCCTTACTTGATCCACTGACCTCCCGTTTTGCAGACAAAAGAAGTGGAAGCACAGAAGATTGGAATCACTTGCCTGCCAGGTACCTGAGGCGCCGTACAAGAAAAGACTGGTGCTCTCCTCTTCTCATTGCGAACTGGTCCTCTTCTTCCTATAACAGTATGGGAAATTGTAAATAATAGTTATTTATTTACCTTCATGTTGCTCCCACTGGACAAAGATAGCAATGGAGGAGAAGGAGGAGGAAAGGGCTACAGTGAAAGTGTGCTTCAGGTCATCAAGCCCTTTACCAACACAAGGAATTCAATCAAGCATCCTATGGTGACTTCCCTTTGGCGTCTGGGAAACCATATGCTTTGATTTACGAATGCCATGGCAGATCCCAGAATCACGAGTAGGGTTTGAGTTTGTGCAGCCATTTCGGAAATGGCTCTCATTGCAGGGTGGGTGGCATGGAGGGTCCATCCTGGGTGAGGACCAGGGTTGGCGTCTTCTGATGACTCCTAGAAACGCACAGGTAAGGCAGCAGGGAGCGAGGCTGATGAGGTGGCTCCTGGCCTGCAGGGCTCTTGAGATCCCTTGTTCTTGGGGTCTAACTGGAAGAACCCTGTCTGCTGTGAAGAGGCTGCATCCTCCTCCCAAGACAGCCCTGGGGCAAGACTCAGACCAGAACTCAGGCAGGGTGGCCAGGGCAGCGGGGCAGCGGGGCAGAGCGGCTGGCTTTGACTGAGGGCTTCGCCTCACCAGAACTTTGTGTAAAGCTGGTTTCTTTACAGCGAGACGTGAAGTATGGAAGTCTGGTGAGCTTCAGAGCGGGGAAGGAAACATCATGTTTACCAATGCCAGGGGGCAATTAGCATATTTTATAGAGAGGAGCCACACTGGTGGCTTTTGTTAGCTGAAAACCTCAGCGCTTTCTTGTGGCCTGGATTTGAGGGGCAGGGCAGACACCGAGACTCGGAACCCGGTTCATAAATAGTTGATTTCATATTTTAAAATCTCCACTGAAACGGTCTCCCCCTCTTGTGGATCACAGATGGTGAAGAACTAATTTGTTACTGTTTGATAACTGGTTTTCTGTGTCTAAGCTCTTATTCACCACTCTGTGGGGGAAAAGACGGGCTTAGAGCGATTGTGTGTTTTCTTTCCATTTTTCTGTAACAGTGCAGTTCCTTGCCCCATGCCCCCACCCTGACATGTTTCTTATTTGAAATATAAAATTACGACTCTTTTGCACATGCTGGCTTGATTGGATCTGCTTGGGATGGGAAAAACTCCTCTCCCAGCACAGACCTGTGGCCTTCTTTCTTGATCCTTCTCAATATCCCGGGGCTACATAATAACATTTGGGCCAGAGTCTGCTCTCTCAAGTCACAAAATGCTTCTAATTAGCTATGCAAATCAGAGCTTTGCTTCTGATCAATGCCTGGGAAATATATGGAAGTGCAAGAAGATTGCTAAGGTGGACCCAGATCTTACGCTCCCAGAGCCCTGGCCAAACCTCTTTCTCGAAGTTTCTCATTTCATTAATTCACTCACTCACTCATTCCTCCCTTTCATATTCCATTCACTCTTTCTCTCAGTGCTTTTCTTGGTGGCAGGACCTCTTGCCTCCATGGGAGCTTGGACCAACGCACCCTGGGAGCTGGCACCGCAGTACCAACCCTACCTGTGTACGTGGGGCACCCTGGGCATAATAAGAAAGTGACTATAGCCAGTTTGGCAAACTTCAGCCTTTGAACCAAGAATGATTTTTATATTTTCAAACAACCCAGAGAGGTCAGAAGAAGAGTATTTCTTGACTTGTGAGAATTATGGCATTTGTTTCACTGGGAAAATCTGAATCTGCTGGCTGACAAATCCTGCTGTTTTGAGCTACAGGGGCAGAGTCAGGTAGTTCCCTCAGGGACTGTGGTCAGCAAAGCCTAATTAATTATTATCTGACCATTTCCAGAAAAAAATCATTGACCCCTAAGCTGACTCATTCCCTGATTTCCTTGGCAGAATTGAAAGGGAGCTGGACTGTGCCCGTGGTTGTGGTCCACACAGCCCACAGGTCACCTCCTGAGGAGCCACCCTGCATATTCTATTCTGATTGCATATGAAGACATTCTTTCTTCACATCAGCGTTACCTTTGAATTCCTTCATTTCATGGTTTTTATTTTATTTTTTTATGTGTCAGGGGTTAAACCCAGGCCCTAGAACATGCTAGGCAAGTGCTCTTCTGCTTGCTGAGCTACGCTGTTTCAGATTTTATATCACATATAACTTTACTCAAGGCTACTTCACAACTCATAAGACTAAACTAGTTATTTGTCTTTTATTCCTTTATTGACCTCCATTTTTTCTTATTTTTCTTTTCTAGGAAGAAGATTTATGAGTTTTCCGTTGTATTTTTCCTAGTGCTTTGGTTAATGACTATTTCCACACTTGTCTTTCAGATTCCTGAGAGCTAAAACACTGGGTGCTCATTGGGTCACCAGATCCCTGGTGCCCAGAAAGGAGCAGGTCTGCAGGAGGAAGGACCAGCATTTGAAAGAGCGATCTCTGTGCCCCTGCGCTGTGGTGGGTGTGCCCTGTGCCAAGGCATCACAGCTGCCCCCCTTGGGTGACACATTCCAAGCCCCCCATGAATACCCAGAACCCCTATGTAGCGCTTTTTCTATATGTACATTCCTAGGACAAAGTTTAATTTATAAACTAAGTGCAGCGAGTGATGAATGACGAGCACAACAGTATGACGTAATAAAAGTTACGTGAATGTGGTCTCTCAGCTCAAGCTCTCTTAATTCCTCATTGCGCTATAGCAAGGCTTTTGGCCTGAAGCTGCCTGCGGATGGGAAGTCAGAAACACGCTGATGGGGGCTGCCTGAGCTCATTTTGCAGAGGGAGACAGCACAACGCCGCCGGAGCCTGGCAGAGTCCAGCTGACAGCGAGAAGCTGGTTCCACTGACTCCAAAGCTCTCCTCCTTTCGGCTCTCTTACAGATAGGAAAGGGTGTGGCACATCGGATTCAAGTCAGTGCCCTCGGGGACAGAAAATGCTACAGAAGTGTTTTACTCCAAGTCCAGAGAGGTTTTCTTGGCATGTTTCATCAACTCAATCATTGCCACCTTGTCATTAAACGAAAGGGAAGTGCCCCATTGGGAGCCCCCTCCAGCCCCTCAAGAAGGTGGTGGCAAGTGGAATCTTAAACTGTTTTCCTCTGCTCTCTGCTTCTTTCCTGAACGCTCAAGGAGCTCCAGTGGGAGGCGACCTTAGGCTGTATCTGGGGGCTTGTTCGTCACACCAGACATAGGAGAAAACAACGGCTGGTCACAAAGATGTGACCGGCTTGGAGGCACAGAACAAAGCTCTTCCTGCTGGTTCATTCCCAGGACCCCTTCCCAGCTCCCCTATCTTAAAAGCACAAAGGCAAATCCCTTTGAATTCTTCCTTACTTGGGATTAGATTGTCCCCTCGAACATCATCATGGCATATTTTGAAAGACGAGACTTGAGATGCATTTTCATGGATGTTATTTAAGCCGTGTTCCTCCAGGCACCCTGTCGCCGTGCAGCATGTGGAGTGCTCTGCTCTGCGACTCCTGGAAGACATCCGTGCCTCAGAAATCCTGGAATGTGGGATGGGCAAGTCAGCCGTGCCTGGTGGCCTCGCAGCTCCTGTGCCCGCTTCCACTGCCCTCCACCTGTGTGCAGAGGGCATCAGAGTTACGGTGTTAATAATAGGCTGCCCCAAAGCTGAGTGTGAGCAGAGGCCACCGCTGAGCGTGCTGTCTCAGAGCTGGCCCTCCGCTTCACTGGAGCAGGGCTGATGGTGGCTGTGACGACCACCGTGATAGTATGGATGCTAAGCAGCTCTTCAGCTTCAGCGAGTTCTCATGAAAGGTGCACAACTCTCTGTTGGTGCCACCCAGCATCAGCACCGCAGACGCGGAAACAGTCCACGGGAATTTGGTCCACTGAGGCGTGAACAGGCGACAGTCGGGGAAGCTGTTCTGCCCTCCCCTGAGGAGGGAGGGTCCCTGCTCTGCCACCAACTCTACCTCTACCTCTGTTAGCTCCCAGCATCATAGAATCACGCAAACAAATGTCCCAGAAAAGCTGAAATTGTGACTCCAGCACAGAAGGAGCGAGAGTGGTGAGCACGCGCTTGCTGGGGACTGCCTTCTCCCTCCTGGGGGCTCCTGCAGGCAGTGGCTCCTCCCTGGCATCTCAGAAGAGCCCAGTTGAACCAACCGTGTGCTCCCCGCTCACCTCCACTTTGAAGGCTGCTTCTGCAGCTGGGGAAGAACAGGACACGTTCTTCGGCTGTCGTGGGCGTCTTGCTGATGGTTGCTGGTTGGGTCAAGGGGTTTGTGCAGGTCTTGGAGCTCCCAGGGAGAGTCCCTCGCAGCCCTGATGTGAGCATCTTCCACTTTCTCATCCTGGGGGTCCTTCCACACTTCTGCCATCTACAGCCAGTACAAAATTGCCCAATCAGCACAAACTCTCTCTCCCATTGTCTCTTTCCTTAATCGCGGTCAGGATGCCCCAGGCCAGTCCAGCACTCTGTTGACATCTGTCAGTCAGCATCGCTTGGACAGACTGCAGCCAAAGGGGCATCCGAATTGAGCATCCACAGGGGAGATCCCACTCCTTGCCCTGCTGGGAGGCTCCGGGCAGATCCCGCAGTGTTTCCGACTCCCTGTGGCCCCCTTCTGGACGTTCCTCAGGCTCTGCAGCGTCCTCCTCCCAGCTTTGCATATGCAGCTGACACGTATGTGTGCTCATGTGGGTGTGGGCCTGAGCGTGTGCATCACATGTGGGAGAGAGATTAGAAACGTCAGATGAAGTCATCCTCCTAGCACCTTCCCTCTTGTGTCTGGGTTTCTCGACTAAACGTGACAACATGTTTAGCATTACTCCAAGCCCCATGTGCCAAGCAGGCTGGTTTGCATCCATCCGCCCCCGCTCTACCATGAGTGTGTTTCACCCATGGAGAACTCGGTGGTGCTCTGGAGGAGCTGTGGTTCCGTGAGCTGTAGTGTCCCCGTGCTCACAGCAGAGAAGTGGATTGTGCGTGCCCTCTGAGCGTGTTTATATTCAACATGGGAAACAGATGTGAGCAGAAAGAGAAGGGACGTGTTTCCACCGAGCCGGAAGTACGTGAGAAATGTTTCAGATGGTCACAAACTGCTTTTGTGACCTGAGAATTTCCTTCTTGTCCTTTCTGTATTCCCCCAGAGACCACGGAGTTTTGGGGGCTTAAGGGTTTGTGCTCTGAGCAAGGCACTGTGCCTGGGCAGACATCAGCAGGGCCCCTGGGCTCCCTGAAGCTGTTCTTCTTCCCTGGCAGGAGTTATATGACCTCGAAGGTATCAGTTTCCATCTAAATGGAGGATTCAGAGATGCCAGACCAAGGCATTATTTGCCAGAATTTTAACATTATACACAAATAAGATACGAATGTCTGCTTGGAAACAGGAAAAGAGTCATTTAAACAGTTTAAATATTATTAACTTGCTTAGGAAAAGAGAAAGACTGAAGCTATAATGGCATCTCCAGCTGACGGGGTAGATTTATTGAACTTTTTCTTCCATGTTAGAAATACATCTACAGATGCCCATGGTAAAATTAGGTAGCTTATGGCACTTTGAAAGCTGAAATCCTCTGAGACACATGGAATGAGTAAGATGATATTTCCAGCCGTCGATGGATTCTGTAAAGTGATTGAGGGGAGCTTCCTCTACATGCCAATTTTGGACTTAAGGCTCCAATTCAGTGTTTCTTGCCCTAAATTATAGTAAAGGCTAAGTCTTGTTACAACAAACTGTAATAGTTCATCAAAATTCTTGAGTTGGACCTAGAAATCTGCTGTGTTAACGAGCCTTGCTCTAAATGTGACTGGGACTTGGAATCCCTTTGTGATACTGACAATTCTGGCTATAAAGCTGTTTGGCTGATGCATTCAGCTATTTCCACTCCTAGAGCAAGAACAACATGGAGTATAAAAGTTCTGGATTGCTTAGTGAGCCAAGACCATCACAGAGCTGGTCACGGGTGCAGGCTGGGGCAAATAACCCCCCACTAAAGGCTGATTCCACAGTGCTTATTTGCTCACCCAGCAAATAAGCCAAGATGTGGGGTAGAAACTGCTGGGTGGATTGAGATGCTGAGGCTGCCTCGGTTTCTCACAGTGGTGGGACTAGGCCTGGAGATCTTGGCATATGTTCCTCCAGGTCACCAGAGCTGGGTGCCGGGCAGGTGCATCAGCACTCAGCCACTGGCTCTATGCAAAAGCATTCTTTTGGCATGACCACTGCATACCAACATGGTGGACTCCTGGTGCCAGCGCCACAGGACTCGCTGAAGATGCCACTGCTAAGGTCATCGTCTGAAACCAGCATCAGGTTGCTGCTGTACGAGAAAATGTTTCTCTTCTGAAGGGTAAGGTAACAAAAGAACTTCAAAAAACAGAGGCCCACATTGTCTTCAATGATGACCCAATTCCTATAGGCAAGCTCAGAAAAAAGAATATATATATATATAATAGATAGATAGATAGATAGAGATATGGATAGGGCAATTTCCCTGAGATATGGCACTTAGTCTACTCATCTTATGTGGTAAAAAGATCACCTAACCCTTCATCAACTAGAGCATTAGCAAACTAAGAAGGTATTCCCACGGGAGTTGATTGCCGTCTGTGTCAAAAGGGGTCGGAGCGCCATTTCACATGTGTGCCATGGAACAGCCTGTTTTTTTTTTTTTTTTAACCTTGGTCTGTTGTTCTATAGGCTCTCTTGGAGCCTCCTTCACAGGGACAGTTATTTCCACAATTTCCCCTTATTTTATAATCCTCTGTGACATTAATAGGCTATGTGAACTGTCTTTTGCAGTTCATGGTAACACAATTCTGTCTGAGCATCTTAAGAGGGGATTCTTGAGACATTTCTAGCATGAAAAAATCATCAGAAATCTAGAAACATGTAGAAAAGATCACTTAGCAATTTCTCAGTGCAGTGCTGGGTTTGCATCCTTGATTCACTTGGTGATGATGGGCTATTCTGTTTTACAACTTTGTTGGGTCGGAGGTTAACTTGCAGATCTTCATCTGGTGGAGATGCAAATAGTTGCCACCCAACAGGAAAAAATTAACCCCAAAGATTATACTGTATGGCTCTATAGAATTGTAATTCTGTGTATCTAACCCAGAAATCTTTTCCTAACATCTCTTTATTAAATTGCTCTTAAATATCCAGCTCCTTGAAATCTCATTTATAGCAGTGTTAACATCTTAGTGGTTTCCTCAGTAATTAATGAACTCAATAAATCGGTGACATGTGTTTATATTTTATGAGAGTTGTGTTTTTTAACCTTTTGAAAATTAGACAATAGCACTAGGGAATAACATGGTGCAGGACCTGGAAATCTCCTTTCAACTTTTTATACAGTTCCCTGAATAGCTTTCAGTTTATAGCCCCATTCTCTACCCAAGTCGCTTTTCTGAGAAGGATTCAATAACTTTCAAGCTTCCCGAGAAAAATGTACAACTATATCTGCACATGCCAGTACCATCTGGTTGGAGATCAGACTCCAACAAAAGAGGATAAATCAAAGGAAGTTCAGTGGATATTACCTAGTTTAGAGACTCCGACAGCAGGCTGCGGAAGGACCACAGAATCAGGTGCTGCTCATGACCTTGGTAACAGCTGCCACTCAGAAGTTTTGCCACCCCACCCTGCCATCCTCTGAGTACCTTCTGATAAAATCCATCTGCTAGGAAACTGTGGGCTCGCCTCTTCAGTTTAGCACAGCTTTCTACCTTCCTGCTCCCTTTCCAGTTCAGAGCTTTGGCCGCACTGTCTGGGCCTTGTCTCTGTGCCTGCCTTGTGTCTGTTCCCTTGAAGACTGTTCTGTCTCAGGATGGAAAAAGATCATCACACAACTTTTTCTGATGGTTATTTACAACTTTACCCTTTCGTTTCACCACTATCTACAAAAAGTTGCTCTGTTTGTGACTTGTCTGCTTCCTGTTCCTTCAGTTTTTCTTTCTAGGGCATTCTACTCTATCTTGGATGTCTAAACACACTGCAGATCTTTTCATTTTGTGTTGTTGAGTAATTTACCTCTCCTCTTTCAGATCAAGCATTGAAGGACAGGCAGCCTTCAGCTTCCAGAATAAACCAATTAAGGTATTCTGCTAAGTAAAAGAATTATGGATGCTAAAAAATAAGAGCGTCAGTTCTCTGGGGACCAGACATGGCCATCATCAGTGTTTCCACCGGTCTGAGTAGCAACATTTTTAGTGTTCACCTGACATCGGATGAGAGCTGTGACCAGCCTCCGAGGAAGAACCCTGAAGAGGGTCCAGACCTGGAGGGAAAGTAAGGAATTCAGTTTCCGTGGGACGCCCAGGGTATCAGGCCATGGCTTCCAGGACTTGGCGAAATTGTTTCCATGTTGAAACTTCCCGCCCTCTGCAGAGATGGGAGAAGCTTCTCCATACTTTGGTTTCTAGTCTTTGGAAGCTATTTGATTCGTTCTCCTCAAGGCCTTCCCACTGGGCTTGGCCATTTTGAATATCAAAGAGGTGGCTCTTCTGGAGACCAGAATCCTGAATAAGAAGGAAAAACAGCTTCTGAGTGTGACCATTGCCAGACCCCAGCTCTTCCCACAGCAACCCTCCCCACATTTGGGGATACACCTGTCTCCAGCTCCGTGCGGTGTTGGCTCCAGTGGCCAAATGTAGTTTCAGCTGCTTTACACAGAATGGACTCCAAGAAAACTGTGACGAGAGATTGACAGCCCAGGGTCTCTTGCTGCCTTCAGTTGTAACACTTGACACCTACGGTCTTCGCAGAGCGTTCATGGCTAGAAAACTGTCTCAGAGATGCTGTTTATATCTCTCCCTCAACCACAACGAGCCACTGAAGCACTCTAATTGACCAGCCACAGTGTGCAGATTCATGGCGTTGCCTACGCAAACCAGAGTAGTGTAGATTGCAAACCTGTGTGTCAGGGAGGTGAAATCAGCCTCTTTTCTTTTGGAAACAGGGCACAAGGGCTTGGGAATTTCCTGAGAAATGTTTAATGACATATTTTAGAGTCTGATGGTTAACTTTAGAGATTATGAGTCAGGCTTACCTGATACTATCTTGTACAGCTATGGACCAAATTGACACTGAATATGTATTGTGTCAAGAATATTCTAGAGTAGACACATTCAAAAACGGGTGGAAAGGGAACTGAATAGAGAACTGGAGATAGAAGCTCTGGTTTGGATTTGGCTCTTAATCAGCAGTGTGCCCTGGGTGTGTCCCAAAATTCCCAAGTACTGGTTTATTCTATAAGGAATGTTTTGAGTCCTTTCTGGGGTTCCTCTCCCTAGAATTCTGTTTGTGCACTTCTATTTATGTCCCTTTTAAGGGAAAGAAGTGTGATAGGGGCTCTTCATTTTGTTCCTGCTTATCTCTCCCTTCCCAATCGAAGGACCTGTTTTCCAGTGAGTGTTGGTCTCCATCAGTGCTACGAGAAAAGCTTCCTTCTTCCTCAACCAGGCACTTACAATGGGCACATCTCAGTTTGCTGGCTGTCCAGCATCTGAGCGTCTTACCTCTGTTTGGCGACCTTTGTGACTTGCATGAGCCTTGATAGAACTGGCTCCCAGCACAGAAGCTCTGATGTATTGTGTGCAAAACACAGCCTAGGACTGGGCAGTGGCTTGTAGACCAGTCCTGCGCATGATTTAGGGGACTTGCTCAGTGATTCACTTATAATTCTGGTGCTCAAATCTTCCCAGCAATTTTGCAAAATTTTAGCACAATCCATTTATGCCTAACTCAACCAGACACGGCTTCCTTGGCTTGCAAACAATTACTCTGACTTAACTGATTGTAACTGGATAAAGGTGGAGTTTCCATATGACAGCCCTTCCCAGAGACCGAAGGTAGTTGAAATCATAAACTGAAATTCCTGTTGTCTCCAATTCTGCACATCTTGACCTTAGCTGGAGGGAATCATTGACTGACAGCACCAGCATCTATAGGCACAATTTGCGCAGACCAGTTAAGTGGATCCGCCACAAACGGGCACGGGGGTTCCAAGTCAGTCTTGCTGCATGGGTGAATATGAGAAAGTCATAAAAGATAAAACCCTACCTTGATGATGGTGAATTAAGCCTTCCAAACAGGTAAAGCTCAGAGCAAACAAAGGACAGAGGATAATCCACAAAGGAAATGGTGCACCGTGGGAGATGACTGCCTAACCATTCTCTAATGCTGTTGCTTGGACATTCGCAGAGAAGACCTTGATTTTGAGCTTTTGTATCTGGCCAGGCTGGAAGGGTGTTTGTGAATCACAGGGCCAGAAGAGGAGCAGAGAGGCTTGAGCGAGAGAGAGGTGTTCAGGCATGTGAGCATGCTTCATACTCTGCAGGACAAGCTTCTGGGCTAAGGACGAATATGAAAGACACATTAGAAAAATTGCTCTGCTTCACAGACACTCTTTTGAGCATACTGTGGCACTCATGGGTTTAGTAAGATGACAAAGGCCTGGTTCTGTTCTCTGGGAGTTGACAGACCAGTGACCCAGGGCTGGATAAGTCTAATGGCCAGGGCACAGAGACAGCAAGGACTGAGCAGCTGTGGAGAGGGGTGTGAGAGCCCCTCCATGGGTGGGCTCTTTCAGGTGCTGGGTGGGGAACAGGGTGGGAGCCTTCAGGGAGGGTCCAGCCTCACTTCTCCTGTGCCCTGGTCCTGTAGACCCCAACAGCACCTCCTGTAAGTGGTCTGGGAAGACGGACACACACCCTGTTCCCACCTGCATGCTCCCACTGCCTTCCCCATCTTCGGCTGACAGCCACACCTGCCCTCCCCTGTCCACCTGTGGGGACAATTTTGGTTTCAGGTATTCCTAGAGGTGAGGTCAGCCCTTCTGAGTGGGGAGGAGAGGCAAGAGGGTGTGCTCAGCCTGTGTCCCCTGAAGTTCTCCTTTCACCCTCTCCCTAGGCCTGAAAGAGGCGCAACTGCCAACCTCCTTTTAAGGGTCTGTGTGCCTTGGCTGTACAGAAGCTGCGAAGAAGGTGCAGCTGTCAAGAGCAGAGCTGGGCCCCAGCTCCCCTGAGCTTCCCTGTACAGAGCAGGCCAAGGCATGGGTGCTGTGCAGGCTCACCCCATTGTGAGCCCAAGGGTTGAGAGTCAAAGGGCTTCCGAGATGTATCTGACGGGTGGAGGTGTGCCTCAGAGTGGTGGCTCTCACATCCGACTCCACACTAGAGCTGTTCGCGATGAATGGCCACATCCCAGACCAATTAAACGAGCACTTGTGGAGGTTGGATCTGGGCATTTGAAGCTTCCAAGCCTCCAAGTGGCTCCTCTGCAGCCAGGGTTGAGAACCAGGGCTGCGGGCAGCTCCTCCGCCTGTTGTGTCCAGGTGGCTCCGGCCGCTTTGTGAGCAGGCAGACTACGTGTGAGTCGTTCTGGGGCCACCTAAGTCCTTTCCT
>PVKS010006308.1:0-79228 GCA_004027875.1 Aplodontia rufa
TTTTTTTTTTTTAATCCCCCCTTATTTTGCATTAGTTTCCACATATCAGAGAAAACATTTGATTTTTGACTTTTTGGAACTACCTTATTTCACTTAGCATGACAATCTCCAGTTCCACCCATTTACTGATAAATGCCATTATCATTCATTTTTATGGCTGAGTAATACTGTATATATATGCCACATTTTCTTTATTCATCAATCTGCTGAAGGGCACCTAAGTTGGCTCCACATCTTGGCTATTGTGAATTGTGTTGCTATAAACACTGATGTGGCTGCATCACTGTAGTAGGCTGATTTTAAATTATTTGGATATATACTGAGGTGTAGGATAGCTGGGTCATATGGTGGTTCCATTCCTAGTTTTTTTTTTAACATGATCTTTATTTGTTTAGCATAGTCTTGCATATTGGAGGGAGCTGTTGTTTCATATTCATGCATACATGGATATTGACACAGTCCTAGTTTTTTGAGGAATCTCCATATTGTTTTCCAGAGTGGTTGCATTAGTTTGCAGTCCCAACAGTGCATGAGTGTATCTTTTCCCTCACATCCTCACCAACATTTATTGTTACTTGTATTCTTGATAATTGTCATTCTGACTAGACTGAGATAAAATCTCAATGTAGTTTTAATTTACATTTCTCTAATTGTGAGAAATGTTGAACATTTTTTCCTTATATTTGTTGACAATTTATATTTCTTCTATTGAGAAGTGTCTGTTTAGTTCCTTTGCCCATTTATTGATTTGGTTAATTTTTAGAGTTAAATTTTTTTGAGTTCTTTGTATATCCTGGAAATTAATGCCCAATATGAGGAGCAGGTGGTAAAGATTTTCTCCCATTCTGTGGGTTCTCTCTTCATGCTCTTGGTTGTTTCCTTTGCTATGGAGAAGCTTTTTAATTTGATGCCATCCCACTTACTAATTTTTTTATTTTATTTCTTGAGCTTTAGGAGTCTTGTTAAGGAAGTCAGTTCCTGAGGCAACATGCTGGAGAGTTGGGCCTACATTTTCTTCCAGCAGTTGCAGGGTTTCTGTTCTAATTCCTAGGTCTTTGATCTACTTTGAGGTGGCTTTTATGCAGGGTGAGAGATAGGGGTTAAATTTCATTCTTCTACATACAGATATCCAGTTTTCCCAGCACCATTTGTTAAAAAGGCTATCTTTTCCCCCCATGTATGTTTTTGGCACATTTGTCTAACATCAGATAACCGTATTTACGTGCATTTGTCTCTGTGTCTTCTATTCTATTGGTCTTCATGCCTGTTCTGGTGCTAGTACCATGCTCTTTTTGTTAGTACAGCTCTGTAGTATAATTTGATGTCCAGTGTTGTGATGCCTCTTGCTTTCCTTTATTTTTTTCATGCTAAGGATTGCTTTGACTATTCTGGGTCTCTAATTTTTCCAGATGAATTTCATAACTAATTTTTCTAGATCTATGAACAACCTCATTGAAATTTTGGTGGGAACTGCATTGAATCTGTATAGTGTTTTGGTACAAAGGCCATTTTGACAATATTAATTCTGCCTATTCAAGAATATTGGATGTCTTTCCATCTTCTAAGGTCTTCTTCAATTTCTTTCTTTAGTGTTCTATAGTTTTCATTGTAGAGGTCCTTCACCTCTTTTGTTACATTGATTCCCAAGTATTTAATCTTATTTTTTTTAGGCTATTGTGAATGGGATTGTTTTCATAATATTTTTTTCAGCATATTTATCATTGGAGTATAGGAATGCGATTGATTTATGAGTGTTGATCTTATATCCTGCTACTTTTCTGAATTCATTGATAAAGCTCTAGAAGTCTTCTGGTAGAGTTTTTTTGGGTCTTCTAAATACAGAATCATGTCATCAGCAAACAGATAATTTGAGTTCTTTTCCTATTTGTATCCCTTTAATCTGTTTCTCTTGTCTGATTACTCTGGTTAGACTTTCAAGGACTATGCTGAATATGGTGAAAGTGGGCTTCCTTGTCTTGTTCCTGTGTTTAGAGGAAATGCTTTTGTGCACTTGATTTAGATGATGAGATCCTGGACTTTGAGCCTGATACAGTAAAGGGATAAAGCCTTTGATGAGGAGACTTGTGAGGAAAGTATGAATTTTTCAAGTAGAAAAAGTGTAAATAGTTTATGTTCTAAGAGCTGAATGATATCATTTAAAATATGATCCATAATTCTTTGATCCTACTCCTATTAAGATGGGTCCATTCTCCTCCTCTTAAATTTGGGCTCTGTGACTAACCAATGTAATTAGTCTGGTGGGGGGTGTCAGTGGTACAGCATTTGCCTACCAGGGCCCTAGGTTTGATTTCCAACACTGAAAAGCAAACAAACAAATATAAATAAATAAAGGAAATGAAAAAAAAGAAAGAAGAACGTAGGTGGAGGAATAAGTGAACATAAAATAACAACTATTATTTTCCTTATTAAATAGCCTAATAGATAAAAGTTTGTTCCAAATAATAATACCAAAATATGTTTATGTGCTTATATGTGTGTGTGTGTATGCATGGGTGTGTTTGTGTGTATGCTTAAGTGAAATGATTAATACCAATAGGTTAAAGTACGAAAGGCAGGAATTAGGATTATAAAATACTCATACCACCTATGAAGCAATATGTTATTATTTGAAAATGACTTGGATTAGTTATAAATATATATTGCAAACTCTAGGGTAACCACTAAAAAAGTAAAAAAGAAATATAACTATGCCATGAAATAAGAGAAAATGAATTATATAAATTGCTCTATTAAAATGGAGAGGAATGTCACTCAAGGAAGTGCAGAGAAAGAGAAGACAGACAAAGAAACAAAGAAGAAGGGTAACAAATAGAAAACAAACACATATGGTAGGTATTAATCCAATTATATTAATGATCAACTTTAAAAGTCAATGGACTAAATGCACCTATTAAAAGAGAAAGATTCTCAGATTGGATAAAAAAAATCCACATGCTATTTGTCTATAAGAAACACACTTTAAGTATATGCATATAAAAATAAATTGGTAAAAAAAGATACCACACTAACAATAATTAAAATAAAGCAGGAACAGCCATATTCATTTCAGGCAGAAAAGATTTCAGAGGAAGATAAATTATTAGGGAAAGAGAGAGGAGCATGACATGATAAAGAGATTCATTCTCTAAGAAGTATTGATCCTTGGTGTGTATACACCTAACAACAGTGTCAAAATATGTGAGGCAACACCTAATAGAACTGCAAGGAGAAAAAGATGAATCCAACACCCCTCTATCAGAAAGGGACACATCCAGCAGGCAGAAAATCAACAAGGACGTAACTGAACTCAATAGTAGCATCAATCAACCACTTCATCCAATAACAGTAGAATATACAATCTTTTCTCTGGAACTTCATTAAGACAGATCACAATTTGGGCCATAAAACATACCTGAACAAATTTAAAAGAATAGAAATCATATAATTCCCTCTCTCAGGCCATAATGGAATTAAACTAGAAAGCAATAACAGAAGACAGGTGGAAAATTCCAAAATACATGAAGACAAAACAACTTAGTTCTAAACACAAGGGTCAAAGAAATATGAGAAACTAAACAATAATTTGAATTAGATGAAAATGAGAATATAACATCAATATTTGTGAGACACAACTGAAGCAGTGCTTAGAAGGAAATGTATAGCAATGAACACATATTTAGGAAAAAAAAAGATCTAAAATCAGTAATATAAGCTTCTACCTTAGGAAACTACAAAAAGAGCAAATTAAATCCAAAGTAGGCAAAAGAATATAAGAAGTGATAAAAATTAAAGCAGAAATCAATGAAATTGAAAAAGGAAATCAATAGAAAAATAATCAGTGAACTCAAAAGTTGCTTCTTTGAAAAGATGGATAAAACTGATAAAACTCCAGCCAGAGTAAAAAAAAAAAAAGATGACACAAATTATCAGAAGTGACAGGGGACATTACTACAGATCAATCATTAAAATAATAAAGGAACACTATGTCCACAAATTTGATAACCTAGATGAAATGGATCAATTCATTGAAAGGCAAAACTCAATAAAACAAACAAACAAACTACAAAGCTGGGTATGGAGACATGTGCCATTAGTCTTAACTACTCAGGAGGCTGTGTCAGGAGGAGCAGAGTCAGAGTCAGTCTGGGCAACATATTGAGTTCCTGTCTCTTAAAAATCAAACAAGAGGGCTGGAGCAATGGCTCAACAGTTACGGAGCTTGCCTGGCATGTCCAAATATGCGAGTTCAAACCCTAGCACCATGTACACAACGAAGTCTTGGAGTAACGAAGGCCACATGAAAAAGTAAATAAAGTTGATTCTCTCTCTCACTGTCCCTCTCTCTTAAAAAAAACAAGAAAGAAGGATGAAGGAGAAAGAGGAGAAGGAGAAAAATATAATCGAAATGAGCAACTTAAACATAACTTGAATCAATAATGAGTGATCTTCACAGACAGAAAGTACCAGCCCAGTGGGGTTTAATGCTGAATCCTACCAAACATTTAATGAAGAAATTATACCATTTCTCCATAATCTCTTTTAAAAGATAGAAGCAGAGAGAATACTTTCTAACTTATTCTATGAGGTCAGCATTACTTTAATTTCAAAAGACAAAATTATAGACCAATATCTCTTATGAACATAAGTGAAAATCCTCAACAAAATATTAGCATATCTAATCAAATATTGCATAAAAAGAATTATACATCATGGGGTTTATCCCAAGTACGCAAGGTTGATTCATCATTCAAAATCCAATGTGGTAAGGGCTGGAGCAGTGGCTCAGCAGTTGCAGCGCTTGCCTGGCACGCATGAGGACATGGGTTTGAAACCTAGCACCATATACACAATGAAGTAAGTGTTGGAGCAATGAAAGCCACGTGAAAAACTAGATGAAATTTGTTTTCTCTTTTTCTCTCTCTCTTTAAACAAAAAAGGCAATGTGATCTATTATATCAAGAGGCTAAATAAGAAAAATCACATGACCATATCAATGATCAAGTTTTTTAATACCCATTCATAATAAAAAATTCCCAGATAATTAGGAATACAGGGGCACTTTTTCACCTTGATAAATAACATATATATATATATATATATATATATATATATATATATAAAATCCCTACAGTTAACACCATATTTTTATAGTGAGAAACTAGTAGTAGTTTTTCCACAAAGATCACGATCAAGGCAAGGATGTCCCCTCTCACCACTCCTTTTCCACAACACACTGGAAGTCCTAGCTAATGCAGCATGGGAAGAAAAGGAAAAAAAGGTATATATATATATTGGCTAGGAAAAAAAAAATTCTTTGCTGGTGATACGACTGTCTATGCAGAGAATCTGAAAGAACTATCAAATACTTTCTGGAACTAATACACAGTTATAACAAGGTCACAGAATATAACATCAAAATATAAAATGTCAATCACTCACCTCTAAACTGACAACCAACAAGTAGAATTTGAAATTAAGAACATAATACTAAGCCAGGCACAGTGGTACATGCCTGTAATCTCATGGACCTGGTGTAGGCTGAGGCAGGACACAAGTCTGAGGCTAGTTTCAGCAACTCAGCAGGACCCTATCTCAATTTTTTGAAAAAAGGCCTATGAATGTAGCTCAATGGTGAAGAACCCCTGGATTCAATCCCTAGTACCATAATCAATCAATCAATTATAAGAAACCATAATACTATTTACAATAGTATCAGAAGCAGGAGGAAGAAGAGAAGGGTGAAGAAAAGAGGAGAGGAGAAGGAAGAGAAGGAGGAAAGGAAGGAGTAGAAAAGAAAGGAAAATAAGTATTAACAAGAAAAAATATATATACACATATATATGTGTGTGTGTGTGTGTATATATATATATATATATATATATATATATATATATATATAAAAGATTTGTATGAGGTAAACTATAAAACTGATAAAAGAAATCAATGAAGAACTAAAGAAATGGGGAACTATTTCATGTTCATGGATCTAGAGATTCAACACAATCTCAATCCAAATCCCAGAAAGTTATTTTGTGAATGTCAACAAACTGAATCTAAGCCTTATATGGAGAGACAAAAGACCTAGAATAACCAATAAAGTATTGAAAGGGAAGAATTAAGTTGGGGGACTGACACTACCTGACCTCAAGACTTATTGTAAAGGTACCACTAACAAGATGATGTAGTATTGGCAAAAGGACAAACAGATCAATGAAACAGAATAAAGAGCCCAGAAATAAACACACAGGTATAGTCAACTTATCTTTGACAAAGGAACAAAGGTGACAGAATGAAGAAAAGGTAGCCTTTTCAACAAACTGTGTTGGAACAACCAGACATCTACATGTGAAAACAATAACCAGTAAGCTACCCTTTCCCTGAAAAACATAGCTAGACACATACTTTACATCTTTTAAAAAATAAACTCAAAATGGATAATAGATTATATGTAAAATGCAAAACATCAACATTTCTAGAATATAACACAAGAGAAAATCTAGACATTGGGTTTGGAAATGATGACTGATACAACACCCAGGGCATGGTTGAAATGAAAGAAATGATAATCTCGATTTCAATAAAATTAAAAACTCTTTAGAAAAGGATTATCAAGAGAATAAGAAAAATCACAGCTTGGAAAATAATATTTTTAAAAGATATCTGACAAAGAATCACCCACAACATACAAAGAACTCTCAAAACTCTATAATAAATTAAGAATTATTTTCTAACTTTTAAAATGATTACAAAATGGATTAAAGACAGGACTGGAGTGGTAGCTCAGTGGTTCTGGCGCTTGTCTTGCATGCACAAGGATGTGGGTTCAAACCCCACCACCACATATACAACAAAGTGTCATAGCAACGAAAGCTACATGAAAAACTAAATAAAATTTGATTCTCTCTCTCTCTCTCTCTCTCTCTCTCTGTCCCTCTCTCTCTTAAAAAAAAATGGACTAATGACCTTAACAGATACTTCACCAAAGAAGATATACAGACAGCAGATAAGCTCAACATCATGCCATTAGGGAAATTCAAATTAAAACAACAATGAGATTTCTCTATACACTTATTAGAATGGTCAAAATCCAGAATATAAACAACACCAAATCCTGATGAGAATGATGAGTAATAGGAACTGTCATTCACTGCCAGTCGGAAGGTGAAGTTTACTGCTACAATGGAAGACAGTTTGGTAGTTCCTTACAAAAGTAAACATATTAATTCAGCAATTGCTGTTCATGGTATTTACTCTAAAGAGTTCCCTCTCTCTTCCTCAATCTCCTCAACCCCCACAGTGCACATGGATATTTATAGCAGCTTTATTCATACCTGCCAAGATTTATAAGCAACCAAGATGCCTTTTAGATGAATGGATATATAAACCGTGGTTCATCCAGACAATGGAATTTATTCAGTGTTAAAAAGAATGATCAATCAAGTCCATGGAAAGACATGAAAAGAATGTAAATACATATTACTATGTGAAAGAGTAAATCTGAAAAGGCTACATACAGTATAAATCCATTACATTTTGGAAAAGGCAGAAGTGTGGAGATAGAAAAGAACTCATTTGGTTGCCAGGAGTTAGGGAAGAGGAAGGGATGAGTAGGAAAAGCACAGGATTTTTAGGATAGTGAAACTATTTTGTATGACAATATAATAGTTGATGTTTGTCAAAACCCCTACAATGTAAAAATCAAGAGAGATCCTAATGTGAATCATGGACTTTGGATGAGGACGATGTGTCATGGAAGCAAATCAACTGTGACAAATGCAACATGGTGGTAGGGGTGGATGACCATGAGGGATGCTCTGCATGTGTGTGGCAGGGGCTGTATAAGAAATCTCTTACCTTCTGTTCAATTTTACTGTGAACTTAAAACTGCTCTAAAAATACAGCCTATTAAAAAATTTAGAGAACAAAAAGGAGCTCTTGACAGCATATACAAATTCCCAAGTGGAGAAGTAGAGTAGAAGCACTTCTTAAATCTTTATGACTAAATTTTCTAAATCTATGTGATATCCTTTTATGCAGAGCATTTTTTTAAAGACTGGCATTTCCAACAAACACATCTTGGAAAATGCCAGAGTACTAAATAACTATAACTTTAAAAGTACGATGGCACAAATGAGAAATTCAATACAAAGCTTAGAAGATATAGGTGAGCAAATCTTGAAGAACAGTGAACAAAAAAAGAATAGGGATAAGAAAAAAGGGGGATGTGGATATTAGAGGACCAATTCAAGAGGTCCAACATATGAACAGCAGGTATGCTAGAATGAGTGAACTAGAAAAAGCAGGAGAAGAAAATCACTGATGAAAGAATTTAAGAAAATTTCATTAAGTGAGTGTGCAGGATGACAGGTGAAAATACCTGAGGTGAAATCTCAGAATCCTATTGGGGTGGGGAGGCAGTGGATTGTGGAGAGCTACAGAGAGAACATTCCATGCAAAACTAAGGGTGTGAATGTAAGGAGGATTTACATGAGAACAAACAAACTAAAAAGTCAGGGGGAAAAGAAAACTGGGACTCTAACTGAAAAGAGCAGTGAAGAGAATCTAAAGGACCCCAGAAGGCCCAGGAAAGATTTCTTCTTGTGTTTGATATGTGTAGAACACATGCTGTGCCTGAACAGAGAGATGTAAATAGTAGGAAGAGAATTTAAGGTTGAACTAATAGTAAATACAAATAAATAAATAAATAAACACATAACAAAGAAATCAATAAGATTTTTCCCGAAAACAAAATGTGCAACAAAGGAAAAGTAATCACAGTAAACAACATGGCTCAATTAAGAAAAACATTTAACTAGATTAACTAGGTACAACAAAACACTGAATTTTAATATGATCATAATTATCATGGAATTGGGTTAGGGAAGTATATGAGGGCATTGAGTAAGGGGCAAAGGAATTAACAAAAATTAAGTCCTCATCTTCTAAAGTGGATAGTCAGTAAAAACAAAATGCCTAAAACTAAAAAGAATTAGCAATATAAACATGTTATTTAGATATAAGGAGGTAAATTAAAAAATCAGTTGAAAGTGACTGTCTCTAGGGAGAAGTAATTGACAGGAGGATTGGGGGGTTCTCTTTTTTTTTGTAATAAGTTTTGTAGACCTTTCCTTACTTTAAACTATAAGAACATGTAACATTGATAAAATTAAAATAATCTTCAAGTGCTGTACAGTTAAGAAAAATGGATACAGTGTGGTACTCAGCATTAACTTTATGATAGCTTTTATTGTTACCACTAAAGGGACAATAAAGGTAGCCTGGACTAATCCTATGTATACATGTGTAAACTGGGGCTCAGAAAGGAAAGTGATGTCCAGGTCACACAGAGTGAGCCAGGGCCCGACTGAGAGATGGTAACACAGTGATCAGTGATGACTGCTACAGCCTGACATGAACAGAACACAGAAACACATGCCAAACCAGTGAACGCAAGAGATGGCTTCATCATTTAAAAGGCACAGTCATAAAGCACCGGCTGTTGTACTCTTCTACATATAATTGAAAAGGGCACCTTGACACTCAGGTGGTATCTAAACCAAGCAGGTACACAGGTATCCAAGGGGCATGTCAGGAAATTGTAAAATATAATCAATATTTTTACCAAAGAACTTATTTGTCCTTACTTGCTCATCAGGGACTTTAGGGCCAAAGGCTACTATTCATTAACCTAATGACAATTTTAGACTAAGAAAAACACAGTAACTGGTTGGAGCTGGAAGCAGATAACATGTTTGGAAGAATCATGCAATAAGACACTGACTAGACACATATGCTACTGGCAGGCTCTGTCACCTTCTATAGGCTATTTGGAGAGGAAACTGTGGCTGGCATTACATTTTAGGATTTGGGCAACTCAACTCTAAGAGAAACAGCATGCTAACTTCCATGGGAATCATTCTAATTATTTAAATATTTCAAAAGAAGTTAAAGTATTTGTAGAGGGAGGTTTCATACACATATCTTAATTTGCACATAAAAATGAGTTTTGTGGGGCTGGAGCAGTGGCTCAACAGTTACGGCGCTTGTCCAACATGCGCGAGTACACAGGTTCAAACCCCAGCACCCATGTACACAACCAAGTGTCAGAGCAATGAAAGCCATGTGAAAAACTCAATAAAAATTGATTCTCTCTCTCTCTCACACTCTCCTCCTCTCTTTAAAAAAATGAGTTTTGTTCTTTATTGTTTCCCCATTGGGAAACTGTGTATCTATTTTAAAGGTATGCTTCTTTTAGAGTTACCTCATAGATAGCTCATAAAATGGGAGCAGGTATGCTTAACTCCTAGTTTATAAAATGGGAGATTTATATATTTACATATATAAATGTACATTACATATATAAAAATAAAACACAGGTTGATTACACATCCTCTTCAGCCACCAAAGTTTGCTTTGAATCAACTATTCATTGGCTGGATTCCAAAATCAAGTTTGCTCTCGTTATATTAAGGTTGACTACCATCAATGATTGTTTTTAAAAAAATGAGGAGAGTTTCATACAAATTTGAGTGGTGGTAGTATTACTGGAATGCTAGAAGGATTGTGGAAGATGGAAGGGATCGCTATGAAGGGGAATTTTCAGCTGGGCAGGATTAATATTATTCTAAACTGGGCCAAGGAACTCCAGGTGTTTCCTACCAAACCCCTCTAACTGTCCCCAGTTCTCCAACCTTGAGTTCACAGAACACTCATGCAAACTTCTTTGATAATTCTGACACAAGGAAAGTTTCTCTGAGACTATTTCAAATGCCAAAGATAAAGGATTTAAAAAAGATTCTACCTGGGTTTACAAATAGAGAGGGGGGATAGTTACTGGTGCAAAACAAGAGGAAGTGCAGACAGGGCTAAAGTTTTATTACAACTAGTCCCATCCTGTTCTTACCTGTGGGGGCCTGCATGGCTGAGCTGGGGATGGTGGCAGCATCTTGGGGAACAGTGCTGGTGTCCGGTTCAGGGGTGCTGGTTGTTGGTGAGGTGGGTGTTGGGCTCAGCAAAGTCCGAGGTTTCCTCTGTCAAAATGGATGGGGAAAAGTTTGCTACCCACAATAGGTAACTTGTCTTCTCTGCCTCTACTCTTGGCACTTAATTCACCCACGATACAAAAATATATTTGTGGATGGAACTTCATTTTCTTTGTTTTCCACTCAGCATCTAGCTCAAAGTTTTATATAATATAGATGCTTAGTAAACATTTTCTAAATCTGTGTTCAAGATTTTGGTGTTCTGCGGAACTAGAGCTTAATGCATATTTATACTAGATTCAATACTATCATATGCTATTTCAGATCCTTTATAAACTGGGCAGCTAAAAGCAAAAAGCAAAAAAAGTATGCTGTGGCCTAGGTCTATATTGACATTACTTGGTATTTTCTTTTTCTTTTTAAAAATGGAAATGATGCTTCTAACTCTACAAACTACTTTCCTGTCCTACCTTTTCCCTCACACACCCTACTATAGTGATTCCTAATTATACCACTTCTCTAAAAACCCTACAGTTGTACCTGGCCCATACCTTTCAATATTTAGCTGTCCCTTCTGCCTGAAATACTCTTTCTTCTATTTACCTTACAAATTCATCCAAGAAGCTTTCCTAGTTTCTCTGTAGTTACTACCTCTTTTATGCTACCTATCTATTTTGTATTGTTGCATTTGTCAATGTACTGACATTGACATAAATGACACTGTAATTGCCATTACATATTTACATACTTCCCCTTATTAGCCTGGAGCTGCTTCAGGGTCTGATTCTGAGTATCATTCCTAGCATTGCACTTGGCATATAATACGTATGTTTTTTCATAAAGCATACAGTATAGAGCATCAATAATGGGGGAGTAATAAAGAGGATTTGAGAGAAATATATTATCTTCTCTATGCTGTTCAGGGCAATATTTAGGTTAGAAAGATCTTGGGAAGTTCCAAGAAATAGTTTTCTAAAAGCTTTTCTGAATGCAAGGTAAACACAAACATCACCAAGATCCAGAAATACCTTTTACTAAATGCCCCATGTAGGGTCTACTGCTGTGAGTTGTATAAACCTGTCCGCCTTCTAGGAGTACACTGTCATGTACTTGTGCATGTCTAAATAGAGTACACTGATGGCAGCAGGTATGCATACAATGGCTCAGCCTGGCAAAGCAAGCCATCATGTAAACCCTCATCAGAAATGGTTATCTGCTCTTACTTTCTTTCTTTCTTTTTTTTTTAAGAGAGAGAGAGAGAGAGAGAGAGAGAAAGAGAAATCAATTTTATTTAGTTTTTCATGTGGTTTTCGTTGCTCTGACATTTTGTTGCGTACATGTTGCTAGGGTTCGAACCCATGTCCTCACACTGGGATGTCAGACAAGTGCTGTAACCACTGAGTCACTGCTCTAGCCCCTGCTCATACTTTTTGATATTACTAAACGTGAAGTTCCAATTAACTAATGAAACAAGAGTGAAAGGAGGACTGGAACAGTGGCTCAGCAGTTATGGTGCGTGCCTGGCATGTGCGAGGATGCCGGCACCATGTACACAATGAAGTGTTGGAGCAATGAAAATCACATGAAAAACTAAATAAAATTGATTATCTCTTTCTCACTGTCCCTCTCTCTCTTTAAAAAAAGAATGAAGAGAAATACTAAGTCAACTTCAATGAGTTGTTAATAGGATTTTGTGGGGTCCTTGAAGGAGCAAGTTAGGTGCCTGAATATTGCAGAAGAATGCAGAAAGATAGAAGACATTATAACTATTTGAGATAGGTGCATTTCCATGTATTTTATCTAGTCACATATTATATCACCTCTATTGTGTAGGTGAGAAAACTGAGGTCAGAGTCTTACCCAAAGAAGCTTTTGCAGAAATACACAAGGAGTCACAAATGGAGGTGATATCTGAACCTAAGTCTAACTGGCTTCAAAGCCTTCCTTTTTGCTTCAAAAAGGAATAAGGCTCATGGGTGAAATTAGCAGCATATACTTTTATAGAAGTAGGCAAAAGAATAAGGAGAGGAATAAGGGAGTCAAATGCCAGGACATAAAATACAGATATGATGAGAATGACTGCTTTTAAGAAGGATGGAAAGAAAGGACTTTGGCTACTCTGTTCAAGATTTCCTGAGGGAGCAGAGCAGAGGCAATCATCGCGTAATAGGTTCTGAAGGATTTTTATGGCTTTTTTTTTTTTTTAAAGAAAGAGGGGACAATGAGAGAGAGAAAGAGAGAAGCAATTTTTTTTTTTAGTTTTTTCACGTGATCTTCATTCCTCAGACACTTCATTGTGTACATGGTGCTGGGGTTCAAAACTTGTGTACTTGCCCATGCCAGGCAAGTGGCACAATTGCCAAGCCAGCACTCCAACCCTCTTTGTAGCTTTCTTATTTTATTTTAAAAGAGAATGGAACAGTGAGAAAGAGAGAGAAAGAATCAATTTTATTTTTGTTTTTCATTTGGCTTTCGTTGCTTTGACACTTCCTTGTGTATGTGGTGCTGGGGTTTGAACCCGCATCCCTGCATATGCAAGGCAAGTGCCTTGGCTGCTGAGCCACTGCTCCAGCCCTTTTTATGGCTTTTTAATCCAACCATCCATCCAATACTTCTACTTCCCTCTCCATGAAAACTTTCCTTCAATAAAATCATCTAGACCCTGGTAAAATACCTCTAGTGACAGTAGCTCACTATTCCCATTTTGGGATAGAATTAACTGTTCCTTTTATTTTGATACGAAGACCTTGCTTCTGCTTGTTGGTTCTGTCTTTGGAGTTCCCCAGAGAGTTTCTCCCTCTTTGACTATCTTCAAGAAGTATTCACATCAACCAAACTGGCTCCTTTGGCCTTGGCATCACTAGGGCCTTCAGCCTCTCCTCCACAACATAAGAAAGAAAGGAGTGTAATATAGATAAAAATGAATCAGGATCTGCATTTAGGGTTAGTGGTAATAGGTCAGAAATATCATTATTTGTTATACAGGAAGGTTAGGAGGTGATGTGGAGAATTTAAAGCCAAAAAGTAAAAGACAACTGGTAACATCATCATTTAAAATCATCTATCCATCCATCCATCCATCCTTCCATCCATCCATTCATCCATCCTGAATGTACTGAACATCTATCTCCAAAGAGACTAAACTACAAGGCACTGCAGGAGAAAAAGAAAAGAAAATGATTAAGTTATGAAGGACCTTGAGCTTATATTCCATAAGGACTAAAGTCAGTTGGAGGTACTAAATAAAACAATCAGGCAAAAAACCAACTAACCAATCCTAGGAAAGAATGAGACTGAAATGGACTGTCCAGCGGGAACTGGGCATCATTTCCATATTGGAACTCAGGTATTCTAGTTCAGGAAGTAGAGTCTGAGAAATCCAATGATATGACGTGAGGAGGAAGGGATGCTTAAGGACCCTAGAGAAGCTTCTAAGAAGCCTCCTTGTTAAAGCAATGCTTTCCCTAGGGAAGACACCCATGAAGAAATGGCATGTCTGAGAAGCAGTACTTCCAGTAATAGTGCTTAGAGAAGCTTGACTTAGTAGCCTTTTATAACACTAGAGGTATTATGTCCTTTAGGAAATGTAGAGAGTAAAGATGTGGTAGGGCAACAGGGACCTTGGAATTTAGAAACTGGGGGACCAATCAATGCAGTCTCTGCTATTTACTAGCTACATGACCTTAGGAAAATCATTTCATATATATATAAGTCTCAATTTACTTAATAATAAAATAACATTAACACTATCTCCCAGAGTTTTGTGAAGATCTTATGATATGTAGGTAATGGTGCCTAATACAGAGCCTGACATTAAGTAGGTATTCAATAATTTTTTTTAAATAAGCTGGAGTGATAGCAAAAGAAATATATATACAGAATCAATTTGCTCTTTCTGTTTACATGCTGGGCATCCACACTGGGAAAGTAAGAAGGAGCAGAGCCTTTCTCCTTTGGAAGATATCAGAGTAGAACCTTACAATGTGAGTAAGTTTCGTTAAAGTCAAAATTTGTCTCTTTTCCCCACTATCCTGTCTCTAATACTACCAACTTCTAGGCAATGAGCTAAGTAGGAATGATGATCTAGGATATTCCTTTTAAAATCATACATTAGGTGGGGAATACAAATAGATAAGCTGCTGAGGTAAATGGGTTTGAATGAATTACCCCTCTACAGCCCCTGATCCCTTTCTGGGAACCCCACATTTTTACCTACCTTACTGCCAGGTTTGGGGCCCCTCTTCTTTGGGAATTTCAAAGATTCAGCTGATTTGGATGGGGTAGAGATGGGATGGGGAATAAGGGTCTTGGGTGTTCGACCTCGCTTCTTTCCTGGTTTACGCCCCCTCTGCCCTGGTTGATGCTCCAAGACAGTTTTGGTGTTGCTGTGGATGCTGGGCTTCTCAGTGTTCACATCAGACGCAGGGAAAGGATTCTTTGGAATCACAACTGCAAGAAAAAGACTCATTCTATCACGCCCTCTTTTGCCTGTGTTCCCATCCCAGACCAAAGGAAAAAAGAATTTGCACTTTTGCTCAGGTTGCTTTCCCCAGGCAGCTAGTTTCCTGTCATTTGACCCAAATGTTCAGAAAGTTTCAGAGGGAAACAATTTCACCTGGCTATAATGGAAAGTTTACATTACTCTAGTAGATGCAACAAAAAATAATAAAAATTTCTCCCCAGGTATCTTAGAGACATGTGACCTAAGCTCACATTGAGCCACGAGATCAGAACCATAGGTCCTGGGGTTAGAATGGCTCTCAGAAACATACACTCTTTTCTTGCTGAGAATGAAGACGCAAGGCTCAGAAGAGATGACGGCTTATGTAGTGAGACGGGATAAGGACTTCTGTTTTCAAGTTGAGCACTACCAACCAGGTCTACAACAATCTACTAGAAGTTTTAGTATGATTATTGCAGCAAGGAATAGTGAAACACATGGTAATATAAATCTGGTAGCAAGTCTCCTTACCTTAAATCCTTTGCTCCCTAATACTTTTAAGGAGCAAATATAAATACTTTATCCTGTTTTTTCAAAGGCTTTTGTGCCTTTGCCTCTGCCTTGCCCTCCAGTTATGTTTGATGTCATTTTCTGTCGCCCATCTTCATGTTGAGTAGCCCATATATTCAGCTATTATTCTTGGTTAAATATAAATACTAAATTTTTAACACTCAGGGCTACCTCTATATTGAGGTCTTCTCTGACCATGTCCACTCAGAGCCCTCCCCAACTCCTAAAGGATTCTGTAGATATCTATGTTAAGAGTGGTTTCTTAATTGTACTCCAGGAATTTGTCTTCTCCTTAAATTGAGATTTTTTTCCTGAGGTAAAGAATATTTACTTCATTCCACAAGCAGTTACTGAGCACTTACTATAGGTTATGCACTGTTCTAAGCTCTGGGGATAGAACAGTGAAAAAGTAGTTTCCATTCTCATGGAGCTTATCTCCTGGGGGGAGAGACAGAAAGTAGACAAACAAATACACAAGAGAATGTCAGACAGCGAAAAGTACAGAGTAAGGGAACTGAGGTGGATGGGAAGTTCTCTTCGAGATGATATTACACAGAGCTCCCAAATGTGGTAAAGGCATAGTCTACCAAGATCTGAGGGAAGAACCTTCCAAACAGAGTGTAACAGGTTCAAAGATTCTAAAATGGGAGTATGTTAGAGCATTTGAGGAATGGGAAAGTGGAGGGAGATTAGGTTAGATAAGGAGCAGCAGGAAGACTGAGTAGGAATCTGAAGAATGTGAAAATGAACTGAACTCATTCTAAGTATAAAGGGAAGCCACTGAACAGGACAATGACAAGATGCACTTAAAAGAACTGCTTTGTGAGGGGGGAGCAAGAGTAGAATTAGGGAGACCAATTAATTACAGCAGATGAGAAGATGCAGAATATATTCTCCAAGTACTGTGAAGTTTACACAGAAATCAATGACAACTGTAAGTCTTATTCATATGGAAAACAGTGAGGCTTGGACCCAACTACACACTAGATATAAAAATTAACATGTAATGAAAACATCAAAACATCTAGAAGAACAAGAAGGGAAAATCATCAAAATGTGGGTTAGGCAATACTTATTAAACAGGGTACAAAAGCGTTAATTACAAAGGAAAAGAACACCATATAACTTCATTAAAGGAAAACACTTCTGGGCTGGGGTTCAGTGGTATAGAACCTGTCTACCATGTATGAGTCCCTGGGTTTGATCCTCAGCAACACACAAGAAAGAAAGAAAGAAAGAAAGAAAGAAAGAAAGACAGAAAGAGAGAGAGAGAGACAGAAAGAAAGAAAGAAAGAGAAAGAAAACAAGGAAAAAAACTGTTCACCAAAAGACAACATTAAAAAGTGAAAAAGAAAATTCAGAGAGTAGAAAAAATATGAAAAACATGTCAGAAAAATAATATCTAACAGATATAAAGAATGGCTAAAAATGACTAATAGGAAGATTTTAAACCTAATTTAAAAATGGTAAGATTTCAAGAGATATTTCACAAAGATGAATGTACAAATGGCCAATAAACACATGAAAAGTTGCTGAATATTATTATTATCAATAAAATGCAAATTAAAACTACCAGTCACTAGTATTCCTCTTCCCAAACTGTCAAACTAAAAGTACTGACAATACTTAATAATGGTGAAGATGTGAAGCAACCAGAATTCAACGTTGCTGGTGGGAATCTAAATAAAGAATTGCTTAATGAATACCATATGACCTAACAATTCCACACCTAGGTATATGCCCAAGAGAAATGAGCGATATGACCACCAAAAGATGTATGACAGAATATTCACCAGAGCATTTCTCATAGAGAGGTAAAAGTGGAAACAATCTAACTGCTCAACAGAAGAGTGGATTTTAAAAATGGGTATATTCATACAGGGGAATACTACACAGATAAAAAAGAATTATTGCTATATGCAGCAACATTGATGAACCTCATAGAAAAAATGTTAAACAAAAGGAAACAGAATATATGATTCCCTTTGCATGAAGTTTGAAAATAGAAAAGCTAATCTAGAGTGATAGAAAAGTGTATATCTTTGCAGGGGTTGGGTGGTAGGTATGGTTTACCAAGAGGGAGCACAAATAAGTCTTCTGGGTGCTGGAAATGAAATATCAATATAAAAGAAAGCAAGCAAACAAATAAACAAAAAAGAGAATGGTGAACTGGATTCTTAGAATATAATCATATCATTGAAAAGCTTAAGTAGTAGTTGGATTCCAAATACACTTTGAAGAAAGAGCTGACATAACTGGTTGTCAGGGAACAGAAAATTAGCAAATAAAAAACAAAAATTATAGTGAGCAGATTCTATTAAAATCATATTTAGGTGAGTATGGTGGCACATGCCTGTAATCCCAGCAACTCAGGAGGCTGAGGCCAGCCTCAGTAACTTAGTGAGACACACAATAAAAATAATCATATTTAATAAAAGACAGTAGTCATTGATGTTATCCAATATTAATGGAATCTGGAAGAATAAAGATGCCATTTACTGAGATAGGAAACCCAGAACATTTTTTTAAAGAGAGGGGCAGTTAGAGAGAAAGAATCAATTTTATTTCGTTTTTCATGTGACTTGCATTGCTCCAACACGTCTTTTTGTACACAGTGCTGGGGTTTGAACCCATATCCTTGAGCATGCCAGGCAAGCACTGTAACTGCTGAGCCACTGCTATAGCTCCCAGAACTTAGTTTTTAAACATGCTTCTTGTGAGATACCTATTGGATATCAAAATATGGAGATACTGATCAGATAATTCAATATGAATCTGGAATTCAAGGGAGAGTCTAGGACTGGAGATAAAAAAAATAAAAAAATTTTAAAATGTATTTTTATTTTTTTCATTAAGGAGCTGAGTTGTTGTACAATCATAAATGCATATAAAATAACAATGATATGCATTTTACTCTAAACCATAGTTATCCCATCATCCACACCCCAGACTCTTGAGTGTTCTATTATATTACACCCTTTTAGCAGAAATAAATATATGTATGTGTGTGTATGTGCACGTGTGTGTGTGTGTGTGTGTGTATATGATTGTGAATTTTGCAGAATTAAATGATTTCATAAGTATTATTTGACTTCTCATGGTAGGGGGTAAAGAGTATGCTACATTGCTGAATGTCTCCCTAGATCCCTCCTTATCTTCCCTCCCTCTCCCATCCTCATCTTCCCTCCCTCTCCCATCCTCCCACCTCTCCCCTGCTACATGTCTATGGTTCCCTTAGATTATATGTTGCTATGTCCTTGGTGGGTCTAATACATGAGTCTGAGTACCTTTCACACAAGCCTGGGTTTAGCTCTAGCCTCCACAAATGAGGGAAAACATTCAACCCTTGACTCTCTGGGTTTGACTAACTTAGCATGATTTCTTTTGTTGCCATTCATTTACCTTCAAAGGCCACACTATTGTTTTTAATAGCTGAGTAGAACTCCATTGTATGTAGTATATATATGTATGTGTGTATATATGTATGTATATGTACATGTGTATATGTGTGTATACATACACACACACATATGCTTTTGGATCCAATTCATTCAGTGGGGGGATCTGGTTGATTCCATAATTTAGCTATTGTAAGTTGAGCTGCTGTGAACACTGATTTTGCTGTATTGTTGTAATGTGCTGATTCTAACTCCTCTGGGAAAATACCCAGAAGAGGGATAACTGGTTCGTATGGTGGATCCAACCCTAATTTTCTGATAAGTCTCCACACTGCTTTCCAGAGTAGTTGGCCAGTCTGCAGCTCCACCAACAGTGTGCTAATGTTCCTATCTCCCCACAAACCCCTCCAGCATTTATTACTGTTTGTATTCTTCATCTTTGCCAGTCTGACTGGAGGTGAAATCTTAATGTAGTTTTGATTTGCATTTCTCTGATTACTAGTGATTTAGAATACTGTCTCATGTGTTCATTGGCTTGTTTAGTTTCCGCTGTTGAGAAGTTTCTGTTCAGCTCTCTGACCCATTTATTGATTGGATTATTTGTGTGTTTGATATCCAGTTTTTTGAGTTCTTTGTAAATTTTGGATATTAGTCCCCTGTCTTAGGAATCACAGTTCATGATTATTTTCCATTCTGTGAGTTTTCTCTTGACAGTTTTGATCAATTATTTGGCTGAGCAAAGCTTTTTTATGTAATGGCATCACCCTCATTAATTTTTTATTTTAATTCACTTTGGGAGTTTCTTTGAGGAAATTGTTGCTAACTCCCATATGCTGGAGTGTTGGTACTAATTTTTCTTTTAGCAGTTGTGTGGTAGCTGGTTTAATTCCTAGTTCCTTGATCCATTTTCATTTGATTTTAGTGCAAGGTGAGAGAAAAGGATCTAGTTTCAACTTCTTGCACATGGCTGTCCAGTTTGTCCAGCACCATTTGTTGAATAGGCTGTCTCTCTGCCATGTTGTATTTTGACTTCCGTTGTCAAAGATCAGATGTTTAAACATTTGTGGGTTTGTTTCCGAGTCTTCTATTCTATTCCATTGGTCTTCATTCCTATTTTGATACCAGTACCATGCTGTTTTTGTTCCTACAGCTCTAAGGTATACTTTTAGATCTGATATTGTGAAACTACCTGTTTCATTTTTCTTGCTTAGTAATGTTTTGGCTCTTCAGGGTTTTGTATTGTTCCAAATGAATTTGAAATTTCTTTTCCTATATCTGTAAAGAATGACATTGGTATCTTAATGGGGATTGTGTTTATGGCAGAATGGCCATTTTAATTATATTAATTCTACCTAACCAATAGCATAGAATATCTTTCCATTTTCTCAGGTCTTTGATTTTTTCTTCAATGTTTGATAATTTTCATTGTAGAGGTCTTTTACTTCCCTTGTTAGATTAATTCCCAAGTATTTTATTTGTTTTAAGGATATTGTGAATGGGATCAATTTTCTGATTTCTTCTTTTGTCCTATTATTGTTAGTGTATAGGAAAACTATTGGTTTATGGGTGTTGATCTTGTAGCCTGCCACTTTGCTAAATCTGTTTATATGCTCAAGCAATTTCCCTGAGGAGGTTTTTGGATCTTCCAGACATAGGATCATGTAGTTAGCAAACAGGGATAGTTTTGACTTCCTCTCTTTCTATTCTTATCCCTTTGATGTCCTTCTCTTGCCTGACTGCCCCAGTTAAGGTTTGAGGACTATATTGATTGAATAAAAGTGGTGAGGGCAGGCAGCCTTGTCATTCCTCAGTTTAGTGGAAATACTTTCAGCTTTTCTCTATTTAGTATTATACTAGCTGAGGGTTTGGCATATATGGCCTTTACAAAGTTAAGATTCTTTGATCCCTATTTTCTCTAGAGTTTTGAGCATAAATGGGTGCTGGATTTTATCAAAGGTCTTTTCTGCATCAATTTATATAATCATATGTTTTTTGTCTTTAATTCTGTTTAAGTGATGAATCACATTTACTGATTTGTGTAGGTTGAACCAGGCTTGTATACCAGGAATGAAGCCCACTTGATTGTAATAAATTATCTTCTTGATGTGTTTTTGACTGATGTTTGCTAGAACTTTATTAAGGATTTTTCCATCAATGTTCATCAGGGATATTGGTCTGTAATTTTCTTTTTTTGATGTCTCTTTGTTGGGTTTTGGTGTCAGAGATATGGTCGCCTCATAAAAAGTGTTTGGCAGACTTCCCTCTTTTTCAATTTCTTGGAATAGCTTAATAAGGAGAGGTGTTAGCTCCTCCTCATAGGTGTGGTAAAATTCAGCAGGGAATCCATCAGGTCCTGGGCTTTTCTTTATTGGAAAACTTTTAATTGCTATATGGATTTGGTGTCTGCTATTGGCCTGTTTAGGAGTTCAATACCATCCTGGATTAATTTGGGGATGTTGTATATGTCTAGAAATTTGTCCATGTGTTCCAGATTATCTAATTTAGAGGAGTATAGTTTTTCAAAATATGTTCTGATAATCCATTTGATTGCCATGGGGTCAATGGTGATCACTCCCTTTTCATTGGTGATTTTCAACTGATTTGCTTAGTCTCTCCATCTTTTAGTAAGATTAGCTAGTGGTCTGTCAATTTTATTTATTTTTTCGAAGAAGCAGCTCTTTATTTCATTGATGTCAGCTCTGATCTTGATTATTTCCTGTTTTCTGCTGGCTTTGGGAATAGTTTGTTCTTTTTGTATAGATTTGAGGTGCAGCATAAGCTCATTTATTTGGGGTCGCTCCTCATTTTTAATGTAGGCACTCAGTGCTATAAATTTTTCCCGTAAGAATGCTTTCATGCTGTTCCAAAGGTTTCAATATGTTGTGTTCATTCTCATTTTCTTCCAAGAATTTCTTGATTTCTATTTTCATGTCTTCTTGGATCGCTTCTTCATTTAATAGGGTATTATTTAAGCTCCATGTACATATGTATTTTATTTTATAATTTTTGCTGCTAATTGCTAGGATCCATGATGTCATGGTCTGATAGGATACATGGAATAATATCTAGTTTTTTTACATTTGCTGAGATTTCCTTGTGAACTATAATGTGATATAATTTGGAGAAGGATCCATGTGCTGCTGAGAAGAAGGTATATTCAGACAATTTGAGGTGGAATATTCTATAGGTGTCTGTTAAGTCCATTTGTTTTATGGAGTTGGTTAGGCTGGAGATCATTTTTTTTTTTTTTGGCTTTGACGATCTGTCTATTGGTGATAGAAGAGTGTTGAAGTCTCCTAGTATTATTGTGTTGAGGTCCACAAGTGGTTTTATGTCATGAAGTAATCTATGCATATAGTTGGAAGCCCAGGTGTTTGGAGAGTATGTATTTACTATGGCTATATCTTCCTGTTATATTATTCCCTTCATGAGGATGTAGTGGCCTTCTTTATCTCTTTTGATTAGTTTATGTTTGAAGTCTACTTTATCTGATACAAGTATTGCAACACCAGCTTGCTTTCTTGGGCTATATGTCATATATGCCTGGTAGATTTTTTTCCTGTCCTTTCTCCCTCAATCTGTGGATGTCATTGGCTATAAGGTGAGTCTCCTATCAGCAGCATATTGTTGGATTTTGTTTTTTGATCCAGTCCACTAACCTGTGTCTTTTGACTGGTTGTGTTGAGACCATTCACATTTAGTATTAGGATAGTTATGTGGTTGTGGCTCATAGCCATTTTGTTATATTAGTGAGTTCTGTGCTTTCTTGGTTGTCTTTTGATAGTGGGCACTTTTATTGAATTTCCTCTGTGGGTTTTGATGACTGTTTGCTTGTTATTCCATCTGGAGTTTATCTTTAAGGATTCTTTTTTTTTTTTCAGGGCTGAGGACTGAACTCGGGGCCTTACACATGCTAGGCAAGCACTCTGCCACTGAGCTAAATCCCCAACCCCTCTTGAGGGATTCTTTGTAATGTTGGTTTTCTGTTCATGAATGCTGCAAGTTTGATCTTATCATCAAATTTTCTTATTTCCCCATCAAAATTGAAGCTGAGTTTTGCTGGGTATAGTATTTTTGGATGCAGGTTGTGGTCATTCAGATATTGAAGGATCTCCTTCCAAGATCTTTTTGCTTCTGGAGTCTGAGCTGAAAAGTCAGACATGATCCTTATTGGTTTGCCTCTGAATGTGATTTGGCATTTCTCTCTTGCTTCTTTTAATATTCTTTCCTTGATTTCCCTGTTATACATTTTGAATATGATGTGTCTCTGTGAACCTCTTATTTGATTAGCTTATTGGGCATACTGTACTCTTACTGGATGAGCATTTCTAACTCTGTTCTGATATGGGAAGAATAGTCTTTAACTATTTCATTGGGAATGTTTTTTATACCATTTGTTTGATTTCTTCCTGTATCCCAATTACTCTTAGATTGTTTCTTCTGATTTCATCCCAGACATTTTGAAAATTCTGCTCATGTTCTGTGAGTTTTTTTTTTCCTTTTTCTCATCCTTGCACTCAAGCTTACTCAGCTTATCTTCATTGTTGGAAGTTCCTTCTTCCAGAATTGAGGTTCTTTCTATAGAAGTTAATTGATTATTAAATTCTTCCATTGTTGTTCTGATGTGACTGACTGAAGATTTTAGCTCTGTTTTTTCCTTTTTCAGTATGTCTATTTCTTTGATGATACGTTTTTCCATTTCTTGAGTTTTCTCACTTTAGTGCCTTCATTAAATTTTCTTTTAGTTCACTGTTCCTTTTAGTAATCAGATCATTGATAATTATTTCTAGGTTTTCATCTCACTCCCTGTCCATGTGTTCCTTGGTTGTGGAGTTGTGGGCTTGAAGTGAACCTTTTCTATTTTGATTCCTTATTTTTGATAATTATCTGGACCTTTGAATTGAGTTTCTCTGTGGTGAAGGTAGGCAGGTGTGCAGATGCTTCTTTTTTGCAGGTCAAAGGGTCAGGTTAGACCCCACCGTTCTGATAACCACCTTCTTCCAGACAGCTGCTTCTGCCTGGAACCTTGTTTCTCTTGTACCTTATGGATCTAGACTCTAGGGCTTTGATCTGCAATCTGTTGGGGATGTGGTGCATCCTGCTGGATTGTAGAAGTGCAGCAGCTGAGGTGTGTTGCTGGGTCCTGGGGTCTCATGACAGGCTGGCACGGGCCTCCTGCTCGCCATGACAGGACCTGGGATCTTTGGCAATGGGTATGAGCCCAATATATTTGGACCTGGTAGGTATGGGCTGCGGCTGGGTGGCTACGCATGTGTGGTAGCTGGGTGGGTCAGGACTTGGGGCGATGTGTCTTGTGCATGCCTGAAGGTCCCAAATGGGAGGCCTGGATCTGCTGGTGGGAGCTGGGCAAGTGGAGATAAAAATTTAAGAACCATCAGTATGTAAAGCCACAAAAGTAGATGAAATCTTGTTGGATAGGAGGAGTATAGAGTCAAGAAGGGAGAAAAAGTTGTTTCTGAGATAGTCCAATATTTAAAAGTTGGAGAGTGGAAGAGGATCTAGCAAAAGACACTAAAGAGTGACCCATGAACCCAAAAGAAGGTAAGAGTGAAAAGTCAGTGAAAAAACTGTGCTAAGAAAGGCAGCCCCTCCACGCAGAGATCAAATTTAACATCACTCAAAACATGACACATTGAGATCACATGTCTCCTGACATGATGCACTGATGATACTATGTGTTATCTCTGCCCACAATCAGCAATCATGAATCAGACCAACCAAAACTGAGGCACATTGAAAATAATGTGATCTGCCAATATCATGAGAAAAAAGGGCCAGAACTATTCCAGATTCAGAAGAGTAAAGTAATGCACAGCTAAGGCAATGAATATATGATCTTGTATTGGAGCCTGGATTAAAAAAATTTTGGAAAAGGACATTAGATAGTTCACAAAATTTTCCTGCAGACTATGTATGAGATAATATTTGATGCCAGGAGTAGCCTACTGAGTCTGCTGTTGAGTTCAGAAAGGATCCCTGGGGGATACAGTATGCATTATCTAATAAATCTGAAGATGCATATGCCTTATGCTTCAGCAATTCCAGTTTTAGGTATAAAACTGCAGAGAAATTCCTGCACATGTGCACCAGCATACTTATATTTATGCTCATAGTAATATTATTTGTAATAACTGAAAACTTGAAATAATCCAAATGTCCACTATTGATAAAACAAATTTAGGCTGTGTTGTAGCTCAGTGGTAAAGCATATGCTTACCATGAGTGCCAGGTTCAATTTCCAGCACTTGTGGGCACACACAAAGAATTTAAAAATGTTACATAGTTAGCAATTCTCAGTGTGTACTATGTGGACCCTTTGGTATCCTCAAAAACCTTTTGAGGGTCTATAAGATCAAAACTATATTCATAATGATGCAAAACATTATTTGCCTTTTCATATACATCCAATTGCAGTGGGACTTTCTAGAGGCTACATGTGTGATGTCATCAGTCTAATGGAATATGTGCATATATATTCTTTTATTTACTCAAAATGCATTTATTTGTTATTACTTTTTTTTTACAAAAACATCTGTTTGCATATTTGGAGATAATTGATTCAAGGAAGATTCACCAGTAGATGCTAAAACTACAGAGTGAAAGTCTGATGAGAAACAGGACATTTATAGTTTCAAAGCCTTTCTACACAAGATAATTAATTAATTAAAGGGAAAAGTAGTGACTTTGTAGTGAAGAAACTTGGTAGATGCAGCCTGGATCAAGTAAGTAAAGTTACTATCTGCAGTAATGGAACAAATAACTATCATGTACCTCCAAATATGATGCTTTAAGAAGGATGTCATACCCTGCATAAATTGAAACTAATCATGAGGTAACACAAGACAAACCAGACTGAGAGCCCATCTATATAATAATCACTGCACACATATTTATAAAACTATTAAAGTCATGAAAGACAAGGAAAAAGGAGAGAACTAGGAAACCAAAGAGACAGGACAATTAAGAACAATTCATGAATTGTATAGAATTTTCTTTTCATAAAATACATTACAGTATTGGGATAAATGGCACAATATGAATAGGGTTTATAGATTAGACATTGGTTCTGTATCAATACTAATTTTCTGGTTTTAATAACTATATAAGCTCTTCATATTACATCAATATTGATTTTCTGATTTAGAAAATAGTATGTCTACACAAAAATGCCCTCATTTGTAGAAAATACATATTAAATTATTTAGTAGTAAAGAAGTTATGTGTACAAGTTATTATCAAATGGTTCAGAAAAAAATGTAATATGTATTAAAATACTACTAATGTCAATGGTATAAAATGTTTATATTTGGAGAATCTTGGTAAAATCAGAGGGTAATTGTTTGTATTACGGTTGCAACTTTTCTAATGTTAAGCTGAAATTATGTCAAAAGTTTTTTTAGAAGATACAGTGGGTACAGTACCAAAATGCATACATACATAGGGCTTCTTACAACCCACATGAGGGTTCCTAACACTGCAAGGAAAGGGGAAGGGACAAGGGAGACAGGCAAGTGTGACTTGTCAGGCAAAATTTCAAAATGATGTTTTAATTAATTATTGAACAATGAATAATTTTGTATTAGGAAATAGCACAGGTGACGGGTGATGGGTAAGGGTACATCTTACAGAGTAGATAGCATAGAGAGAGGCATGGAGTTATAAAAGAGTATGGTTACATGAGACGAGTGGGTAGTGTGGTGGGGTTTAAGTCTCTAATAAGGTGAAATAAGTATGGTTCAAAAGAAATGCTGTGATCAGCTTGAGAAGAGTCCACATGACACTTAAGGGCTAGCTTTAACATACACCCTGCGAGCAGAAATAGGGTAGGTATTATGGCTCTACACACGGTAACGGTAAAGGTGAGGTTCACTGTAAAAGCAGAAGCATACATAAAACAGACTCACAACACATTAAGATTTTAGAACTGGTTCCCCTCCTTGACTCCTTCATTTCTTCTCATCTGTGTACATGATGTGTATCTATTCTTTATTCCCTTGGCCATGATAATGAAAAATAATGTTGCTAAAGGGCAGATATAAATGGTTAAGATTATGAATGAATGGAGAAAATAGTTGGCATGTGTGTAATTCCCTAATGATGCAGTTCATCTTTCTGAAAGGAACTGACTTTTATTGAGTACCTACTATGAAATGGCAATATGGAAAATACTCATTACCACTAAAATTTACTAGGATACTTAAGAAACCATATATATTGGCACTTAAAACAATGGGTTTTTAAGTCATGCCTATGAAACACTTAAGTAACTTGGCCAAGGTCACCAGAGTAGAGTTAGGAGGTTTGAGTTTGAATCTAGGATGTCTAACTTCAATGTCTTTGCAGTTTCTATTATACCATACAATTTTCCTCTTACTAACTCAATATTCATTCATTCACCAATTTATTCACTCATTCATGCAACAAACATCCAATATTGAGAATATATTATACAACAGGTTATAATGTATAAACTAGGAAAATAGTGGTGAATGAAGTTTCTGCTGAGCTGAGAACAACATGATAAGAAGGCATGTGGGGATCTAAAGCAGAATGTTCCAGACAGAGGAGACAGCAGGTGCAAAAGCTGAAAAGAAATAAGAAGGAAGGAAGACTGCTACAGGGTAAATAAAAGAAATGCAGGTATAAGACTGAGTCAGAAAAATAGAAGAAGTCCTTTTGGGTCACAGAAAGGACATGATATAATTTACTTTCAATAAGTTACCCTGGCTACTTTGTGGAGAATTGATTCTAGACAGGCATGAATGAAGCAGAGCTATCAGTTAGGAGGTTTTTCATAAAAAGGGCCATATAAGAGATGATGGTGGCTGAGATTAACATGAAGGCACAAAGAAGTGGATAAATACAAAATACATTTTAAAAACAGAGCTGACAGCCCTAGTAAATTAAATGGGGCAGGAGGAAGGAAGGAGCAATTAAGAATGAAATTTAGGTTTTTAGTCACTTACCAAGATAGGAAAAAATTAGAGGAGGAGTATATTTGGAAGTGGGTAGGATAGGAACCGAAAACCTCTTGGCTACATTATGTTCTAAATGACTTTGATCTCTAGAGATGATGAACAGGCTGTGAAATAAACGTGTCTGAAGCTTACAAAAAGGTCAAGAACAGAGATATAATTCTGGCAGTCATTAGCACATAGACATGGAATCACAGAGAAGGTCCTAGTAATGAACCCTAGGGAGACAGAAAGAGGAATACAGAGAGAGAGAGAGAGAGAGAGTAATGTCCCAGAGTGTTTCAAGGAGGAGGGAGTGATCAATTGTGATGAAAATTATTGAGAGGCTATGTATGATGAGTTCAGGAAGACTTTGTTGCAAGGGAAGTCGTCACGTCCTTGCTAAGAGCAGCTTCACTGGATCAGTGGGAATGAAGGACTATTAGAGAAGGCTAAGGAGAGAACAGAATGGAAGACGAAAATAGAAATATGTTACTTCCATGAAAAAAGGGATTTTGCATATGTATTTATGATTAAAACTTTAAAACACAAAGATTATCATGCATTATCCAAGTTGGCCCAATCTAATCACATGAATCTTTATAAGCTAATAACATTCTTTAGCAAGAGCAGGGAAAGAAGGGGAGATCAGAGGGATAGGAAGGGTGAAAAGGACTTGATTTGCTGTTGCTGACTCTGATGATGAAAGGGGCCACAAGTCAGGGAAGGTGAACATCTCTAGAAGTTAAAATATGGTCCCCCAGCCAATAGTCAGCAAGGACACAGAGACCCCAGTCCTACAATCACATGAAATTGAATACTCCCAGCATTCTGAAAGAGCAGACCCTTCCCCAGAATCTCCAGGCTAGAATTCAGCCTGGCTAACACCTTGATTTTGGCTTTGTGAGACTGGAACAGAGAATCACTGATCTCACCCGCACTTCAGACCCAAAGAACTGTGAGATAATAATTGTATTATTTTAAGCCACTAAATTTCTGGTTCACAGCAATAGGAAACTTTGATCGTGAAACTTCATGGGGCATTAGCTGGAATGGAGAGACAAGGTCAAAGGACAGTTCTAAAAGATTAGAAATATCAGAGTATCTTTGTATGCTGATAAGATGGTTCAGAAAGGAGGGTTTGGGGGAGGTAATTAGTGATGTAGCTGAGAGAGAGGCGAAGAGGATCCAGTCAAGAGAATAGGTAGAGGAGCTGACTTTTGACAGGGCAGGTACCATAAATTACGCCATCATCTCCCTATGCTGCTGAGGGTTAGCACTGGGAGAATGTCCTGGGAGCAATCAATGGTGATCTGGACCTTTCCCCTTGGGTGTACTTTGTTGGCCCCTATGTGCAATATATTAAAAGCCAAAGATCTCTTTGGAACACAGATGCTGGACTGTACATCACATATCTCTAAGGCCATCTCCATAGTGAGTCATTCTAATTTAACCAGGGTTGATGGCTACTGAATATGCTTTAAAGTCATACAGACTTGGGTTTAAATCATGGCTCCACTACATACTAGTTGTATGACACTGGTCAAGTCATAAACTCACTGGGGATTTTTTTTAAAGTTGGGATTAATAATCACCTTACAACATTGTAAGAATCAGAGATAATGTAAACTACTTCACATAAATGCTCAATAAATGTTAGCTAACCTCCTACTCAGTCTTTTGCTCAGAAAAAGTTTTTTTTTTAAAGAGATGGAGGGAGGGAGAGAGTGAGAGAGGTATTATTTATTTTATTCATCTGGCCTTTGTTTCTCTGACACTTAGTTGTGTATGTGATGCTGGGGTTTGAACCCGGGTCCTCGTGAATGCCAGGCAGGCACTCCAACTGCTGAGCTACCACTCCAGCCACTTTCCCTCAGTTTTTAATTGTAGTAAGATACAGATAATTTAATTATCTTAACCATTTTAAGTGTATAATTCAGCTTATTAAATAATTCATAATGTACAAACATCACCAACATCCATCTCCATAACTTTTCATCTTATAAAATGGAATCTGTATCCATTAAATGTTAATTCTTTCTCCCTCCTGCCCCCACCAACCCAGTCCATGGCAAACAGTACTCTACTTTCTCTATCTGTATGATTTTTGGTACTCTAAGTATCTTACAAAAGTGAAATTATCCACTATTTGTTTTTTGGTGACTGGATTATTGCACCTAGAATAATGTCTTCAAGATTCATTTATACGGTAGCATGTTGAAGATTTCCCTTCCTTTTAAGGCTGAAAAAATGTTCCATCATATGTATACACCATATTCTGCTTTATGTAAGTGCTACTGTCTAGATGTTGAATGTCTCCCAAAGACCCATGTGTTAAAGATGTGGTACCAAGTGGTGTCATAGGGAGGTGGGGGAACTTTTGAGAGGTGGGGGAACTTTTGAGAGGTGGGGCCTATGGAAGGTCCTTAGGTCACTGGGGCTAGAACCTTGCAAGGGACCTCAGTCTCTCTTGACTTGCTGGCTTATGATATGACTGGGTTGTTTCATTACATGTTTCTGCCATGATATGCCACCCTCACCAGAGGCTCAAAGTGACAGAGCTGCCTTATTGGACTGAAAACTTCAGAAGTGTGAATTAAATAAACTTTTAATCTTTATAAGTTAATTGCTCCATATATTTCATTATAGTAATGTGAAGCTAATATGTCATCCATGTTTTTGATAGACATTTGGGTTGCTTCTATTACTGCTACAGTGAATACTGCTGTTATAAACATAAGTATACATAGATCTCTTTGAGATTCTTCTTTCAGTTGTTTTGAATATATATTAGAAGTAGAATTTCTGAATCAAACAATAATTCTACAATTGTTTTGAGGAACTGCTTCTTTCTTTTTCATATTTAATATTAATATTAAATATTAATATTCTTTTATGGTGCAAAAATGTTGGAATCAAGTAAACTGATAGAGTCTAGTAAGAGACTGGCATGACCCAAAAGTCATATTTTGTGAAAAGTTAATGGGCTTTGGAATCAGAAAGCTATGGTTTGCATCTTGGATCTGGTGTCTGCAAGTGGTATAAACTTGCATAAGCCATTTTACATTTCTGAGTCTTCAATCTCATCTCTAAAATGGAGATAATCTCCCTCATAGTGTTGTCTATGAGAAATTGTAGTAGAGTGCCCAGGATACATCATCAGGTCCATGATCAATATTTATTTCCTTCAGTTCTCCTAACCCGAGAGCACCTTGACAAAGATATGGGTATTTTCATTAATTTTTTCTTGATGTCCCGAACTTTTGGTGGAAAAAAAGTGTTTTTCCCTCCCTTAATTGCTAGTACCTGTAGAAGAAGGGAAATGATAGCAGATAAAGAATCTAGGTCTCCTAATTCTTAGGCCTCTACTAGTCCTTAACTATGCTAAATTGCCCACATTTTCATAAAGGTTCTTACCTTTTCCACCCTCAAATATACCCATGTTATCTAAGTGCGCGCGCGCACTCATACACACACACACACACACAAACACATGTACACACACTCTGTTAGTATATTGGGATATTGGGTCTAAATCCACTCTACCAGTTAGTTCTTAACCCTTTCAGTTGTATGGTTTTTTTCCTCAAATTCTTAACTGTTCTAAACTTACATTTGATACTATTAAATTCAATAATATTTTGACTAAATGCTACACTAATATAATTTCACATCTTGGGGGAATTGGAGGGGAGTTGTTCATTCTCCAATTACTACTTTCATCTCTGATCTCTTTGGCTTCAGGCTTGTTCTCTGAGTCTATTCTCACAGTATTTATTTTGGTGATCATCCTAGGATCCCTACAACTTGGTTTTGGCTAGTATTTTGCTTTCAACTACTCCCTTGTATATGTTAATATCCCAAAAGGACTACATGCCCAAAGTTAAATGGCATGTATTATAGCACCCTAAGTTATGCCAGGCACATATTAATAGTATATTACAATATATAAGATTGTTGGTGGAGAAGAAATTAGGAAGGTGTATGTGAAAAGGGTAGGTTATACAGTTTTACAGCAACAGGACAATGTGTACAGTTAGTATGTGAAATTAGTCCAAAGTTGATATGAAAATAGAAGCTAACCACAAAGACTTTCTTAAGTAATATAACAGGAAATGAATGAAAGTTTGTAGCTATTTCAATGAAAACACAGGGCAGCTCTCTTTGGCACCATATCATCAATAACTAAGTAAAGCCAAATCGATATAAATTAAAGAAAAGACCAAGAGAATCACCTGGGGTTTTAGGAAAACTAATATATAAAGTCTGTGTTCTGGAAGATCCTAATCCAAAAGATGAAAAGGAATTAGGGAAGGCAGGCATAAAACACATTCCCAGCATTCACCCAGGACAGAATGAACATAGTACTATTCATGGAACTAAACTGTTTCACTTTGGCAAATTTCTCCAGGCTCTATTTTAATGTCTACCATTCATTCAACATGCATCTCTTTAGAATAAGGATACTCTTCTATATAAGCAAAATAAATTTGTCACACATAGTTATATTTTTTAAGAGAGGGGGAAAGAGTGAGATAAAGATAAAGAGAGAATCAATTTTATCTAGCCTTTGTTTCTCCGACATTTAGTTGTGTTTGTGGTGCTGAGGTTTGAACCTGGGTCCTTGTGCATGCCAGGCAAGTGCTGTAACCGCTGAGCAACCTACTGCTCCAGCCCCATTATATGTCATAAAAAACATTATTTATGCAGAGTAAAAACTATAAAAGATAAAGGAGAAATAAAAGTGCACTAAAATACAGTGTTTTCACATACTATTTTCAGAATAAGAGGACAAATTTATAAAAAAATAATAATGATACAGAAGATCTAAATAATTATCATTTTAGACTGGATATATATTGAACACTACAAATACCCTGATTATTAGGAACATGACATATTCACAAAAACTCATCACACATTAAGTCACAAAGAAAATGTCAGTTAGTTTTAATACTTTATAATACAATAAAATTCAAAATAAAAACATAAAAAGACCATGACTAAACAAATTTTAAAAATCCATTAAAAACTCAAGTGAAAAAAAGAAATAAAAACAGGAACTACATAGTAAATTTCTGAAAAATAATGACATTGAAAAACCCTGCATATCAGGATCTGAGATAACTTTAAATTGGTAATTAGAGGAAAATTCATGAACTTAAATTAATCTCTATGAATAGCATCAATAACATTAAATTTAAAAATTAAATAACAAATGAATCATATTTATATCTTGAAAATAGTAGATAAAGAAAAAATAAATGATAACAAAGTATAAGGAAATAAATCATTTTAAAAAAGCACAAATTAACAAGGTAGACAATAGAAGAAACACTATTTCCATTTAACAGATAAAATACTACGTTCTCCCAAAAAATTACAAAACATTGATGAAAGATATTGGTGAGGAATATATCCCCAAGACTTATTATATCCCCAAAGCAGCAATATCAATAGGTAAGGCTTTTAGGAAATGTTTGGATCACTCCCTAAATAAACTGGATCATTTCTATTACATAAGAAAATGGAAATACCTTATATTTATGGATTGGAATAATTAATATTGTTAAAATGTCCATACTAGCCAGAATAATCTACAGATTAAATGCAACTCTAACAAAATACCAATGATATTTTTCATAGAAATAGGAAAAACCTACAAAAGACCCTGGACAGTCAAAGCAAATCTAAGCAAAAACAAAACAAAGAGAGAGAGAGAGAGAGAGAGAGAGAGAGAGAACGAACAAGTAAGCAAGCAAGCTAGAGCCATAGAGCCATTATAATACCTGATTTTAACATAATACAAAATGATAATAACCAAAACAACATGGTATTGGCATGAAAACAAGTGTATATACCAATGGAACAGACTCAAGAAACCAGGAATAAATCAATGTATTTATAGCGAACTGATTTTTGACAAAAGCAGCAAGAATATATATTGGAGAAAGGACAGTCCCTTCAATAAGTGATTCTGGGAAAACTGGATACTAAAGAAGATAATTCAATTTGACCCCTATCTCTGATATACAAAAATTCTGAAATGGATCAAAGACTTAAAAAATTTAAGACCCCAAACTGAAACAACTAGAAGAAAATATAGGGGAAACAGTAGGGCAGATGATGATCTGGGCAAAGATGTCTGGCTATGACTGTAAAGCACAGGCATAAATAATACTGACAAATGGGATTATAGCAAACTAAAATGCTTCTGTATAACAAAGGAAACAACAAAGTAGAGAAATGTAGAGAGACAGAGAGAAAGAATCAGCTTTATGCATTTTTTCATCTGGCCTTTGTTGCTCTGACACTTCATTGTGTATGTGGTGCTGAGGTTTGAACCCGGGTCCTTGCGCATGCCAGGCAAGTGCTGTAACTGCTGAACCACCACGCCAGCCCCCTCCTTCTCCCTCTCTCTCTCTCACAAAAAACCAAAGGAAAAAAACAAACAACCTACAGAGTGAGAGAAAGCGCTTGCATATTTGTTTGATAAGAGATTTGTTATGGTTTGGATCTGGAATTGATCCCCAAAACTTATTATATCCTCAATGCAGCAAAGTCCAGAGGTGAGGCTTTTAGGAAATGATTGAGTCAGGAGGGCTCTAACCTCCTCAGTGTATTCATCCACTGAATGATTTATCAGGAATAATTTGAATGAATTATCAGGAAACAGGACCTATTTGGAGGAAGTAGGTCACCGGGTACATGCCCTGAAAGGGCTTGTCATGTCCTGTTCCTATCTCTGAGCAGCTTTCCATCACCACGCCCTTCCACCACGTTGTTCTTCCTCATCTCAGGCCCAGGGCAATGGAGCCAGACCAAACATAAACTGAAACCTCTAAAGTCATAAGCCAAAATAAACTTTTCTTCATATTGTTTATGTGTGTATTTTGGTCACAGTGATGAAAACTGACAAATGATTAATTTCCAGGAAATCAAACAACAGCAAAAACATACAAATCATTCAATTAAATAATAGGCAAGTGACCTGAATAGATATTTCTCAAAAGAGGATATACAAATGGCCAATAAGCATATTAAAAAAACATTCACCATCACCAATCACCAGGGAAATGGAAATCAAAACCACAGATATTATTTCATCCCAGTTTAGAATAGCTATTATAAAAAGACATAATAAAAACAAAATAATGTAGGCAAGAATGGGTTGAAAGATGAACTCTCATACATTTCTGGTGGGAACATAAATAAGTATAGCCATTATGAATAAGTGTGGAGTATCTTCAAAAAACTAGAAACAGAACTAGTGTATCATCCAGCAATCCCATTACTAGGTATATATTGTATGTCCAAAGGAACTGAAATCAATATGTCAAAGAAATACCTGCACTGTCATGTTTATTGCACATTATTCATAATAATCAAGATACAAAATCAACATAGATATCCATTAACAGGTGAATGAAGACAGTGTATTATAAACATACAGCAGAATCCTATTCATCCATAAAAATGAAATTCTGTTACTTGAAGCAACATGATAGAACTGGAGTATATTATGTTAAGTGAAATAATTCAGGAACAGAAATATAAATACTACATGCTCTCATTTACACATGTAAGCTAAAAAACTGATCTCAAGCAGAGAGTATAATAGTGGTTACTAGAATAGAAGGGATAGGGGAGAAAGGGATCAAGAGAGGGTACAGGGATACAGCTGGAGAGGAAGAATAAATTTTGATATTCTATAGCACAGTACAATAATCATTGTTGACAAAAATTAATTGAATATTTTGGGATAGCTGGTGGAGGGAATTCTGAATATTCCTAGAGCAAAGAAATGTGTATCTGAGATGATGGATTGCTGATTACCCTGATCTGATTGTTACACAATGAATCTGTCATTACATGTATTGAAATGTCACATGGAACACTTCAAATATGTACAATTACTGTGTATATTAAAATATTTATTTAAAAATCTTATAACTTTATGTTTAATTGACTAGTAGAAGTTGTACGTGTGTGTGTGTGTGTGTGTGTTTGCACTGGGGACCAAACCCAGGGGTGTTTTACCACTGAGCTATATCCATCGTCTTTCCTCTTTTTCAGTTTCAGACAGGGTCTTACTAAGTTGCCCAGGCTTGAACTTGCAATTCTCCTGCTTCAGACTCCTGAGTAGCTGGAATTATAGGCATGTACTACTTTATACTCAGCTTTAAGTTGTACAATATTTGTGTGATATGTGTGTGTGTGCACATGCACGTGCGTGCTCCTAGATATGGTTCAGTTGAGGTAACTTGGCATATTTATTACCTCAGATCCTTAACCTATTTTGTGGTGTGAGCATTTAGGATCTACTCTCTTAGAAATTTTGAAATATACATTATGCTATTCTCATCTATGGTCACCAACTGCTATAGTTTGGATCTTGTAAGTCCCACAAAGGTCCATGTATTAAAGGCTTGGTCCCCAGGGTGGTGATATTGTGTGGTATTGGGACTTTTGAAAAGTGTGGCCCAGTTCCCTGGAAGAGGATAGTGGATCTTCAGCCCCTTTCCCTTACTCTTGCTTCCTGGCTAAGATTAGCAGTTCTGTTCAGCCATGTGCTTCCACCATGATGTGTTCCCTCTTCACAGGTCCAAAGTAAAGGGGCTAATTGATTACAAACTGAAATCTCCCAAAACTGTGAGCCAAGAAAAACTTTTCCTTTTTGTAAGTTAATTATTTGTAAGTTAGTGATGGAAAGCTGACTAATACACCACAATGCGAAATAGACCTCAAAAACTTATTCCTCCTAACCAAAACTTTATCCTTGGCCACTTCTTAACTAATCACATCTACAAAGACCCAATTAAAATAAGGCCATGTTCTGAAGTTGTGGGTAGACTGAATTTGTGGAGATGCTATTACACACAGTACACTGACCAATCCCATAGTCTGATCTCTCCATGAGGCTTCAGGAACTCAGACTGGAGGGTTGTGTTTGTCTTGTACAGGTGAGAGAGATGGAGAAAACAAAATGAAACAAAACAACACAAAACAAAACAACAACAAAAAGCCAGAGGAGTCAAATCCTGGCAGTAATAAAAACCCGTTTAATAAGAAAAAACCTAGCACACACCAATCATAAGTTGGTTTAATCAGAACAAAAGGGAGAAAGAAGTAATAACAGGGAAAATAACTGAAGCAAAGTCAGCTAAAAATGTATTAAGAGATCACTTTGTACTTTTATTTAAGTAAACTTGAAAACACAGATGGAAAGGAGTATTTCTTAGGAAAACAAAGTTTACTGAAATTGATCCCAATAAAAATCAGAAAGCTTAGACAGATCACTTTTTTTCTTTTTAAGAAAGAGGGGACAGTGAGAGAGAAAGAGAGAAGCAATTTCCACTCAGTTCTTCACGTGATTCTCGTTCCTTGTACACTTCGTTGTGTACGTGGTGCTGGGATTTGAACTTGTGTACTCACGCATGCCAGGCAAGCACAGTAACCACCGAGCCACTGCTCTAGACCCTAAACAGATCAATTTTGAGGAAAAAAATAGTAAATGTTATCAAGGAACTACCCCATAAAAAAGCAGCAGGGCCACCTAATTTCAAAGGGAAAATTTTAAGCTTATACAGATCAATTTTAATGGAGCATATAAAGAAAGTTATTAAGTAGCAGGCCCAGGTGGTTTCATAGGTGTGATGGAAGGGACAACTATTTACAACAGAATCAAGATAGATAAAATTCTTAGGAATAAAATTAATAAGAAATGTATAAAATACACTGAAATAATTATAAAATACTTCTGAAAGTCACTCAAGTAAACTTTAACAAATAAAAAGACATCTCTTATCCTTGCTCATATTTTTCAACATCATTAACTTGTTAGTCTAAGACATTTAAAAAGTTAAAATGCAATCTCAATAAAAATATCAAGGCATTTTCCCCTCTGGAGCCAGACAAATTGATATCAAAGCTCAAATTTAAAAAAAGGAGAGAGAATTGTTAAGAAAACAACAAAAAGAAAATCTAAGAGAGTTTAGTCTTAGTAGATATTAAACTACAAAGCTTCTATAATCAAAACTATGGTACTTGTGCATTAATAACAGTCACACTAATGGAATGGAAAAATAAACACAGTTATATACATAAATTTGGAATATGATAAGGTGGTATCTTGAATTCTGGGGCAAAGACAGACATTTTAATAAATAATGATGGAAAAATGGATAGCCTTTGACTAAATGAGATTTCTTACAGCACATACAAGAATAAACTTCAAATTGATCAGAAGTCTAAATATATATAAGTACTTCAGGAAAATGAGTGAACTTATTTCACTCATAATGAAAAGTTGATAAAAATTTAAGTTTAAATTTAATTTAATTTAAAATAAAACTAAAACTTTTGCATGACATATAGACAAACAAAAACACCATAAGCAAAATACACATTGGGAGAAAACATTTATAACATATATCACAATAAATGAGTTAATATACCTAATACACAAAGGACTTCTTAAAATTGAGGAGAGGGAAAAAAGCTCCAGGAGAACAGGAAAAAGAAAGAAAAAGATTATTAACAAAAGAGCAAAGTGGCCCTTACACATGAAAACATGTTAAACATAAAAAGAGAAATACAAATTAAAACTATATTGAGAAACCATTTCTCACCCATCAGTTTGGCAAAAAAATCAAAATCTTGATAATACACTACTTATAAGCTTTAAGAAAACAGGCACTATTACATTGCTGGTGAGAATAAAAATGAATATAATCTCTATGAAGGGTAATTTGGTAATATCTAATGAAATTATTACCTCTAGACTCAATAATACCACTTCTGGAAATTTATCCTGAAGATACATCTCCAAAGTATTAAAATACATGTGTACCAGTTTATTAGCTGCAGCATTTTAGTGACTTTTAAATACTTGAAAATATCTGAGGCTCAAACAAAAGAGATTGGTTAACTAAACTATGGTATATATAAATATATAATAGCACATTCTACAGATTCGAATGAGGGAGAGCTTTGTGAGCTTGCAGTGGAGTGACTCCCAGGGAAAAAGAAGGCAAAGTGCAAAGGAGAATGCAGAGTATGCTACCTTTCGTGCAAAAAAGAAGGGCAAGAAAATACGTATCTGCTTAATTTGCAAAATGAAACACTGGAAAGATAAAACAGAAGACAAGGAAAGTGATTACTCACAGAAAGTAGTGGTGGTAAAGGGAATAAGATGGAAGGAAAAGGGGAGGAGACTACCTCCCAGTAAACTTTTTTGATTCCTGGGGAAGAAATGTGTATTTTTTCTTAATTAAATGGGTTTTTATTACTGCCAGTGTTAGATTCCTCTGTTTTTTTTTTTTTTTCATTTTCTCCATCTCTCTCACCTGTACAAGACAAACACAACCCTCCAGTCTAACTGAGTTCCTGAAGCCTCATGGAGAGATCAGACTATGGGATTGGTCAGTGTACTGTGTGCAATAGCATCTCCACAAATTCAGATCTACATGGAACTTCAGAACATGGCCTTATTTATAATTGGGTTTTTGATTTTCTACATAATCAAAGAATAAAATTAAAACAAAAATAAGGAAAAAGCTAAACTTAAAACAATTCAAACAGAAACAAGTGAACCCAACTATCTTTTATATAAATAACAATCACACTGATGAAAAAAATAATTCAAGCAACTTTTGAACATAACAACTATATATCATCCATCTAGAGAGGGAAAAACACAAACAAATCTTGAATTTGTCTGAGTATTTTTCCCCCCACAGTGGTATGGGTGTAGCAAAAATATTTTATATGGATTACAGCATTGGTGTTAGTGAAAGCCAAGGTTCTTACAGTAATAAAAGGGGGATCCAAAAATATCCTATCCCTGTATACATCTTGGGAATGTTCCCAGATAGTCGTTTGACAGCTCCTCTTCTTCATACATACTCATACTACTTAGATCAGTGCTTCTCAAACTTCTGCCAGCTTCAATATTACTTATAGGGATTATTAAACTCGGGCTTCTAAGCCCTAGGTTCTTGTTTTGATTCAGTAAATCCTGGCTGGGTGCTGGTGATGCTGCTGCTCTGGAGGCCACACTTTCAGAATGCAACTCCAGATGTCTCTAAATGTCTGTAATGCTTTTCTAAGTAAAATTTCCAAATTTACATTACTAGCTTAGAAGTTTTTCTTAAACTTGACTCAGTAAAATTTCCCACTTGAAAATCTATTAGACAGGGGCTAGAGCAATGGCTCAGTGGTTACGGTGTTTGCCTTGCATATGTGAGTATGCACCCCAGCACCACGTACACAATGAAGTCTTGGAGCAACGAAAGCCATGTGAAAAACTAAAAAACAAAACAAAAACAAAAACAAAAAAACTAAAAAAGATCTATCTCTGTTTCTCTTCCTCCTTCCCGCCTCCCTCTCTCTTTAAAAAAAAATTTATTGGACATTCTAAGTATAATATCTCCAGACTTGTTCCTCCTAGGCTTCTCTCTAAAATCCACTCAAACGGCTCTGGCTAAAAACCATGTAGTCATCCTCAACTCCTCTGTTTTTCATTTCCCATGTTCAATCAGCCTCCCATCAGTTATTACTACAAAGTACATGCAGAAACAGACTGTTTTCCACCATTCCCTCTCCTACTTCTTTGGTCTGAGTCATTGCCATCTCTAACCTGGTCTAGTGCAATAGCCCTTTAAATGGTCCCTATCCCTCTAGTCTAATTTCAACATTGCCTCCAAAGTGAGTCATTTAAACTCTACCTCAAATCTCATCCTTCCTTTGCTAAAGACCTTCAACAGCCTCATTTCTCACTAGAGTTATGGGTATCCTTAGGCTGATACCCACTGAGCCCTACATGATCTGATTGCTTAGAACTTCTGTGATCTAATTTTCTGCCACTCTCCTTAGGTAACTAACTAATCTGTCCTTTTAGCTGCATACACTAAACTGATTTTGGTCTCTGAACCACTTTATACTCTTAGAATTTACTGAGGACTGCAAAGAGCTTTTGTTTGTATGGGTTATATTTACTGATATTTATCATAATAGAAACTAAAGCTGAGAAATTAAAAAATAATTTTAAATTAACAAAAACATACTAACATATTTTAATGGAAATTACTATATTTTCCAAAAAACTAGAACATTATTACATTTTTGCACATCCTTTTAACATCTTATTAAAGAGATTCCCTTGTACAATAGAAAATTCTTTTGTTTCTCCATTCAGTCTGCTACCATATATCATTTTGGTTGAACTATATAAAGCAAATACAGATTCCTGGAGATATGTTGTTGGAAAAAGGAGAGTATTCAAATAGAATTTTCAAGTAATTTTGGATATTATCCCTTGGTACTACTAAAATTCAGTAAGCAGTAGCTTCTTTGATGTTAATCAAAATGTAAAAGCTAACACTATACCAATGAACTTTTCATACTTTATTAATATTGACTCCCACTGGTCCATCTTGATTTTGAATGGATTTTAATCCACATATGATTCTGCAACAAAATGACTTGGTCATTTGGAACATTTTTTCACTGAGTTAGTTATGCAGATTTTCTAAATATTGGCATATTTCATTATGTAATATCAAATATTTATATTAGTTAACATCTCATTTGAAAAGTCTTTTTAAAGTATTAAGAAACTGTCAAGATGGTGGTGATAGACACACATTTTCCAAAGTTCTAATTTTCATTTGAAAGTTTGAATTTTATCATTGGCAACAAATGCTATTAGTTGTTTTCTTGAAGTGACGGGTTCACTTAGTTCATTTTTGAGAAAATGTCTGCCAAATATCCAAATCTGAATAACCACAGCTGTGGTAGTCATTCTCTCAAGTAAAAATGGAGCTCCACAAAAAATGTGGCTGTTCAGGAGACAGCTCAACTAAAAAGTGCTTTTTCTCAAGATAATCACAGCATGTCAGCAGTCCCAGAACTGTTTTCTTCATGTAGAATATTAAAAAGATATATACACAAAGTCTGGGATTTAATAAAATTAACAAATTTTGCTGTTTCATCAAGGACATTTAAGTGAGCCTGGTTTCTTCTTATTCTTTTTAATTGGTTCCCCTGCAATGTGTGAAAGATTTCATTGCCATCATTGGTTTGATGCCACTACGCTGATTCATGCCAAGATACCAGCAGTTTTACTCAACATTGCTTTCACACCATCACTGCAAATATCAATCCAGAAAAAAAAGGAAAGTGGTGTTAATATTATTATTTAATAGTTTTGACTCCAAAGATCCTTGAAAGGGCACTGGGGATCATAAGGATCCACTTTTTGAAGAGCTTATGAATAGGAGCTATTATTGTTCCTGATTTACAAATGAAGAAACTAAAGCTAAGAGAGGTTAAATAACTTGTTCAAAAAGTGTAAATTTCTAAAAAAGACTTTTCATTTTGAAAGTTCTATGAGAATTCTATGGTTCTAAAACTTATAGCAAATCTAAATAGGATGCAGAGGAAAAGTCAAACCAGCAACTCTTTCTACTTTATATTTATTGACATCTCCCCTAATAAAACTAAATTGTGTTTTGCTCAACATACTACTAACACATCAGAGTAATCAAATAAAATTTTGATTAAATTTAATGAATTTTCAATTTTATTTTATTTTTAGAGACAGACAAATTTTTATTGAGTTTTTCACATGACTTTTGTTGGTCTGACAATTGGTTGTGTATGTGGTGCTGGGGTTTGAACCCATGTACTTGCGCATGCTGGGCAAATGCCATAAATGCCGCTCCAGCCCCTGACTCTGCATTCTTTTTTTAAATTTATTTTTATAAGTGCATTACAGTTTTACATAATGTTGGGATTAGTTGTCACACCTATGAAGAACATTATATATATATACACATATACATATATGTATATGTATGTGTGTGTGTGTGTGTGTATATATATATATATATATATATATATATATATATTACATACAGTGACATTTATAACTGCTTGGAATGTACCTTGCTTTATCTTAGTTCCAACATATCCCCTTCTCTTCCCTTGAATTTTCAATTTTAAATATCACATATGACACTGAAAGCCAAGTGGAAGTCAACAGATGTTACTGGGAAAGGAAACGTTAAAACTAATGTTAATGTGGAAAATACATGCACTTTTTTTGGGAGGGGATGGGATTGGAGGATAGCACTTGCTAAATTAGTTAACATAAGAACATTATGGGGCTAGAGTGGTGGCTCTGTGGTATTGTGCTTGTCTGGCATGTGTGAGGACCTGGGTTTGAGTCCCAGTACTACATATACAAATAAGTGTTGGAGCAATGAAAACCACATAGAAAACTAAATGAAACTGATTCTCTCTTTAAAAAAAAGATAAGAATATTATTTAATTTGACTTATGTTAACATAATTCTGAAAATACATAACAAACAGAAATATGGTAATATATTGTCATTTAAAAGTACAAGTAACCAGACAGTACCATAAACTTCAATCCAAACAGGCTTCCAGGTGGTGTGAAGTAAGAACATAGAAACTCACGTGCATTCAAAACACCCTTGCGGGGCATCCTGCTTATTTCCCCTAGATGGTTCTTCCAAACCCTTGTAATTCATGAACGTTAAAACTCCTAGGAATATCTGAATTAGCATGGCTGATTGCATGATTATATATATGGATGGCTCAACTCAATTATGAAAGGCCTCTCATTTTCTATGGCTGAACAGCTGGTAGTGACTAGTCTGGAAAGCTGATTTTTCTTGTACAAAAGTGTAGTAACTAGCTACTGGTGCTTTGAAGAGTGCTGCTTCTACTCCTGATCCTTCTCATTCCAATTCCAAAACACATTTCAAATCCTTTCCAACCAGATGCTGGGGTAAGAGCTCTCAAGTTTCTGGCAAGTCTCAGTTCTATTTCCAAATGGATTACACATCACACTTCACAATTCTCAAAGCACTTAAACAATAACTACCTGATTCTACACGTACAATTACAATAGACTTACCCACCTCCATGGTTATCTTTATACCTCTTCTGGGGAATAGAGAAATGAAGTGTGATATAGTAGAAAGAATACAGATTATGGAGTCAGGAGCCCGTGGACTTTGGTCAAGTCCTTCTAACAACATCCTCTTCTGAGTCATAGACTATTATGAAGTTTAAGGATGTATGTGCCAAGTCTGATATGACCTGGGGACTCAACAAATTCTACTTCTTATTCCTTCCTCTCATCTTTCTCAGCCTCAGTTTCTTCACATGTAAAACAAGGAAAATTACTACAAATCCTACAAGAAGTTTGTGAAATTTACTGAGATAATGTATCAATGTGTCTTTGGGACCTTGCATGAGCTTGGTAAATGTTAATGTCTTTAGTTATTAAGATGATGCTCATTAAACAGCCTTCCAAACAACATTATAAAAGGCAATTAGTCTAAATAACCTAGTACTAATTAGGAAATAAACAAAAGGTTAGTGTTTTAGTCAGCTTTTTTGTCAATGTGATCCAAAGACCTTCCAGGTACAATTTTAGAGGAAGATAAGTTTATTTGAGCCTCACAGTTTCAGTCTCAGTCCACAGATGGCCAACTCAATTGCTTTGTGCCCAAGGTGAGGCATACTCATACTGAAAGGGTATGGAGGAGGAAAGCAGCTAAGGATATGACAATCAGGAAGCAGAGAGAACCGCTAAACTTTCTTGCATTGTCTCAGACATGAGCTTTTGGGGGATACTTAATATAAAAACCATAACAGTTAGACATATTGATGACCTGTCTTCTTTTCCATGAGCTATATATACTCTGATTACTGACCACAGAAATGTGAGTGAATTCAGTGGCAAGGTGGGCTACGGTAGAGCATCTCCCTACTTATCTGAATAAAGAGAAATTATCACAGGAGAAATTATCACAGATTTGTACTAAAGAAAACATTTGGTTTACCAAACCTAGGTACTGTGATAAAAGATAATTGTAAAAGCATTCTCCCAATCTTGTAAAATACCATCTACCTGCTAGTAGAAAAAACAAAATCCTCTTATCTAACATGACAATCATATTCCAAAGTTTGGTTCAACTTCAATGGCTAGAGAAAAAAAGGCACGAGGAAGAAGATTATCAAACATTATGAAAAGGTTTCAGACGAAGCAAAAAGCAAATTAGAGGCAGGGGATAGATACTAGAGGAATGCATATTTTAGCTCCAAATAAAAAAATAATATTTTTACCCATTAGAGCTATCACAAATGGAAGGTGCTCCTTTGAAAAGTTACAATCTCTCGGTGAGGAAGAATTTAAATGAAGGCAAATGAGTATTTACAAGAGAAGCATTCAAGGTGAGTCCTGAATTAGTGCAAGGTTGAATTTGATGACCTCAGAGGTGTCTTCTAACACTGAGATTCTAGATTCTATCAGTATTTACCAACCTGAATCTCACTTTTAAGGCAACTAGCTGAATCTTAACCAAAATAGCTTCTAGATGGGAGAGGATACGGTAAAAGACTGACTCTGACATCTAACGCATTGGGAAAATAAATTCAAGATGGATACAAATTTTCCAAGCATTTTTCACTTAAAAGTTTAACTTTATCATTGCCAGCAAATGTTTACAGATTGTCTTCCTTCATGTGACCTGCTCATTTAATTTTGAGAAAATGCCTGCCAAATATCTAAGTCAGTTATTCTTCCAAGATAATATTTGAATAAATACATAAAGGAATGAAAGGAAGATAAACAGAAGAGAGGAGAGGGAACTGGGGTATAGAGGAGGGAAGGGAAACGGAGGTGGGGAAGTGGTATTTTATATATATATTATAAAAGTCTAAAAATAAAAATACCACCCAAGATCTTTATTACCTTCCTTTTTTGACTTGTGTTATGTATACAACTGAATAAAATCTTTATGACTTCCCCCACAAAAAAATATTATATTTGATAAAAAATGTGGCTAGGTCAGCTTGCAACTCAGTCACAAAAGTCCTTTTTTTTGAGTAACCACCAACATTTGGGCATTTCAAAATGGAGAAACTGAACTTGGAGGGGTTAAAAGACTTGCCAAAGGCTACATGGAGAAAAATAAGATTAGAACGTAAATTTTTCAGTCTCTAATGTCTATGCTTTTTCCACTATGTTACCGTCAAACCAATAAATAAATGTGGGAAGTGTATCTCCAAATAAAGTAAAGAAAATAAAAGACTAAACATGACTAATTATAATGATGAAGGACATTAGGACCTCTGCTGCCTTCTAGGTTTCTCTATATAATCCTTAGGAAGCAGTCTCAGTTACCCCAAAGAATTCATTACCAGATTTATCTTCTTTGCAGCAACATCAGAGCACATGGAATTGGAAATGGATTCATAAAATGTACGACAGTTCAGTGTGTGTGTGTGCGCGCACGTGCTTGTGTCTACATGGCACAAAACATGAACAATGGAAAAGGAAAAAAAGAAAAACCAGGGGAAACCCAGTTAGTTTACTGGCTTCCTGGACTGGAATATTATTTTCATTTGTGGCAGTCCGTCATTGGCCTTGACATAGTAATCTAGAGGATGTGTTCTTTATTAGCTTTGCTCAAGTTGGCTGGGTTCAGCTATGTGCCTCCAGCTGGGCTGAAACTCCACTCCTCTAAATTCCAGTTTGCTTAATAAAGCATATCTGCCTCCTGCTCCAAGCTACTAACACTTTTGGAATTCTATCTCCAGCTTCCTTTTCCCCTTCCAACTCTTATCCCTGCAGCCTGGGAAGGGCCCTCTATAACTACAAAGACACGCCACATTTTCCCAGTGACTTTGGGCTGATACATCTGTAGAGAATGGGAAAATAGAAATAACTAAAATCATTCATGATGGGACCACAAGACAATTTCAAAAGACTCATATTACCAAAACGCAAATATGTGACTTAGTTGCCTAAGGCTATAGGCAAAGGAGCAATCCAACAAGTGGAAGGCTGTATCTTCTCAGAAGAGGGTCTGCAAATCTGCTTGATCAAACCCAGGCTATTCAGAGAGGTAACAGGACAGCACACTGTGAGGTAGTGTTGCTAGTCAAGAGCAGTTAAGTGGACACATTCCAGCTTTCCTTAGCATAGGACAATAACATTTTTTATTCTCCTTTTTAGTTATATACAACACCAGGATACACCTTGACACTATCACAAAAACATGGAACACAACCCATTCTAATTCAGTCCCCAGCACTCTCCTCTGCCCCATCCTCCACTCTACCAACCTCTCTTCAATCCATTTATAGCTTCCTTTAAAAATTTTTTTAAAAATTAGTGTCTTGTGGATACACTTGATTCTGGAACCCACCATGCCACATCTATGCATGCACATACGAAAGATTGGTCAGATTCATTCCATTTTTCTTCCCTTCTCCTGTTCCTTCTTCCTCTTCCTCAATCTCCTTTGTCTACTCTACAGATCTTTCCTCTGTTTTGTTGAAATTCCCTCTCTTTCCCCCCCACTTTGTTTTTTTTAACCACCCCTTTATTTTTGATTAGCTTGTGCATATCAGAGAAATGCATTTGACCTTTGACTTTTTGGTACTGGCTTATTTCACTTAGCACCATAATCTCTGATTCTATTCACTGGAAAATGCCATAATGTCATTCTTTTGTGTGTGTGTGTTCTGTTGAAGGGCACCTACGTTGGCTCCATGCCTTGGCTATTGTGAATTGTATTGCTATAAATATAGACATGGCTACGTCCTTGTAGTATGCTGATTTTATTTATTTTGGACAAATACCAAGCCATGAGATACTGGATCATATGGTGGTTCCATTTCTAGTTTTTTTTGAGAGAGAATGAATCAATTTTATTTAATTCTTCATTTGCCTCTGTTTCTCATAGTTGTGTATGTGGTGCTGGGGTTAGAACCTCGGTCCTTGAGCATGCCAGGCAAGCGTTCCAACTGCTGAGTCACTGCTCCAGCCCCCCATTTCTAGTTTTTTTTTTATGACTCTCCATTGTACTTTCCAGAGTGTCTGCACTAGTTTGCAGCTCCACAAAAGTGTATGAGTATACCTTCCCCTCCACATCCTTGCTAATATTTGCTATTTGTTTTTTAATAATTGCCATTCTGACTAGAGTGAGATGAATTGTTAATGTAGTTTTAATTTACATTTCTCTAATTGTGAGAGATATTGAACATTTTTTCATGTATTTGTTGCCCATTTGTATTTATTCCTTTGAGGAGAGCTATTTAGTTCCTTCGCCCATTTTGTGTGTGTGTGTGTTAACTTCGAGTTCTTTTTATCCTGGTTATTAATGCCCTGAGGGCAGGTGGTAAAGTTTTTCTCCCATTCTGTAGGCTCTTTCTTCACACTCTTGTTTGTATCCTTTGATGTGAAGCAGCTTCTTAATTTGATGCCATTCCACTTATTGATTTTTTATTTCATTACTTGTACTTTCGGAGTCCTGTTAATGAAGTTGGTTCCTGTGCCAACTGTTGGAGAGTTGGGCCTGTATTTAGATTGCTAGTCTAATTCCTGGGTCTTTGATCCACTGTGAGGTGGCTTTTGTACAGGGTGAGAGATAGGGGTTAAATTTCATTCTTCTATATATGGATTTCCAGTTTTCTCAGCATCATCTGTTAAAAGGGTTATCTTTTCTCCAACATACGTTTTTGACACCTTTGTCTGGTATCAGAAAACTGTATTTATGTGGTTTGTCTCTGTGTCTTCTATTCTATTCTATTGGTCTTCTTGCCTGTTTTGGTGCCAGCACCTTGCTGTTTTTGTTACCATAGCTCTGCAGTATAATTTGAGGACTGGTACTGAGATACCTCCTGCTTTGCTTTTTCTCACTAAGGACTGCTTTGGCTATTCTGGGTCTCTTATTTTTTCCAAGTGAATTTCACAGCTGCTTTTTTTTTTAGTTCTGTAAAGAATGACATTGGAATTTTGATGAGGATTGTGGTGAAACTGAATAGTGCTTTAAGACAATGAATTTTGAAACCTTCTTGTCTTATATTCCTCATAATCTACTGGATGTCTTTGCTCTGTTTAAGAGTATACCAAGTTTCCCTCATCTTCTTGATATAAAAAATGCTTACATTTTGTTTTTCTTCTAGTGAGTCATTATTGAGATTCAGGGATTCTCATTTATAACTGTAATATTTTCTCAAAAATCATGTAGGGAAGTAAGGGGAAATTTTAGTAACACAGAATTTACATTATTTGTCTCCAATGTGATTTTCTTTATAACCAGGAACACTTACTTAAAAGAGGAAATTTGGGTCTGGAGTGGTACCTCAGCAGTTACAGTGCTTGACTGGCATGAGTGAGGACCCAGGTTCAAACCCCAGCACCACATATACAACTAAGTGTTGGAGAAACAAAGGCAAGATGAAAAAAAAAATAAAATTGTTTATCTTCCCCCTCTCTTACTCAATTGTTCTCTCTCTCTCTTAAAAAAAAAAAGGAAATTTTATAAGTCAATATGTATTGATACAACAGGTGTTACAATTAAAGCTTGCCAAACAAACAAAAAATACCAGCATAGATTCTATGTATCCCCAAGAAAATAGCAGATATGATCAAATTTATGAACTACTTAAGTCATATCTCACAATTTCCAGGACTTTGAGAGATAGCAGTTGTTTTTAATACACATACCCCAAATTGCTACCATTCTTAAGCATCTAACACTGGTGAAGGCAGGAAAGAAAATGGGCAAAGCCAATGGGCAGCTGAAAGTATCTGGAAGAGAGGCATGAGGCAAGATTCTTTTCTCTCTTGGGGAAGATGTAATCAGTGTAAAAACCCAGATTCCTGGCTCACAAAATAGTACCATGCATCTCATTCTCCCATATTACCATTTCTATTTTGGTACCACAAGCATACAATGACGTGAAGACCAGTTATGAAAGTACTGATTCATAGGACAAACTTCATCTCGTATTTTCCCAACCAAAACAGAATTCTTAGATGGCTGTATGCTATTCCCTTGTTCTTGGATACATGGACATCTTAATTTTGATGTAACTAATACATATATTATATGTATATACATATACATATAATACATCTATTATGTATTATATGGTATTATGTATATGCACACATTTATTTCAATCATTCAATCAGCCTAGAAAGTAGATACTTTCTATAACCTCTACTGAGCTGAACACTGCTAACATGGGCTGCTCTACTGTTGGAGAGGTGCATGAGTAAAGGCCAGAGCTACCAGATGTGATTAGATTATAAGGTAAAAGCTGGAATTAGGAGAGACTCTGTGTGTGTGTGTGTGTGTGTGTGTGTGAGAGAGAGAGAGAGAGAGAGAGATTTCTAAATGGAAGGAAAACGTGGTATATTAAATAAGGTAAGGCTGGAGATAATATATCTGAGAGGGCAAAATGGGGAAAATAGTTGAGAAATAGTTATTTTCATTCAGGGCACCAAACTTTTTTTTCCCCCAGGGCTGAGGACTGAACTCAGGGCCTTGCACATGCTAGGCAAGTGCTCTGCCACTGAGCTAAATCCCCAACCCCATGTCCACAGCTTTTCTGGGAGGCTAGTGAATACTTTCTTAGGAGAAAAGGACAGCTAGGACATCAGAAATTTCCTGTAGAGACTATGTCCTCCTGCTTGGTGAGGCAGAAATCTGGGTGGAAGGGCAGCAGATTGTCCAGGGAGAGAGATATATAAGTGTTTAGAAACTGAGAGGTGGGTTTTTGTATGTTCCGGAGAAGAAGTCAGTACCTTTTGCCATTCTTACTTGGCTACCATGTTTCCAAAATTAAAAAAAAAACAAACAGAACATTAACTTAAATAGCTTCTAATATGCTATTAAAATTATAGATCTGAACAGTCCTCATTTTTTTGTAATTCACTGCATATATGTCTCAATAATGGCTTTAGATGAAAACAGAAATGGAATCAGAAAATATAGTATAACCTATCTCACTCAGTAAGTACTATTGAATAACTCTTATGTGCCAACCACTAGGGATATAAAGATGTAGTTAATACACAAGTTATTTGCCATTTCACATAAATTTAGGTAGAAAAATGCTAAATTCTGGACGTGGCAGAAAGAAGGATCTTTAGCTCTTCATTAATAATTATACTGAAAGCCTAGCATCCTTTTATATAGTTACAGGGGCATTTTGTTAAATAGTCACAATAGGTATGAAAATGAACTTTAAGAACTTACATTTTGACTTCTTTAATTAAGTGTAATGTGGCCCCAGTTTATTTTTTCCCACCACAACCTCACTACTTTAGTTCTCTCTTACCTGGAGCATGATACCAGCTTGCTGACTAACGCCTATGGCACTATTCATCCTTTTATGGCTATTGGATTGGTTTTAAACAGAATGCTGACCTTTAATTCTACCACTTAAAACCCATTCAGTGGCTCTCATTGCCATGGGAATGGTTAATTCCCATTTCCTGAAACAGCCCCTAAGAGAAGTTGTACATTTCTTGTGGTTGCCTCTCCAGCCTTATCCCTGTTTAATTCTCTTCTTATATCTTACCATCTAGCCATTTAGACATTTCTTTTGGTCCTTAACAATAAGCTTCTTTTTAAATTATGGAACGCCACTCATCTGTTTCCACTGCTAGTTTGTGTTCTGTCTCTGCCTCTCTATTATTCAGGTTTCATTTGGAAGCCTTCTGTGTCCTTCAATTCCACCCCTTCCCCCCCATCTAGATTAAATGTATTTATTCACTTTGCTCCTCCAAAGCTGTAATTCTCTGTTGGGTCTACACACTCAAAAAAAAAACTGTAGCTCATAAGGCAGATTCCTTCTTGATTAATCTGATGACTAGAATTCAGTCATGGCTTGATGGCTAGAAGATGAATATGGCCTTTGTTGTGTCTCTACTCTCTCTCTCTCTCTCTCTCTCTCTCTGTACTCTAGGATTATAATTTAACCAACACTCTTTCTATTCCAGAATCCAAAAGTGAATGAAGCATATTTTCCTATGTAGTTTTACAACAAAAAAGGAACAGTCTTAAAAGTGTAGAAAGCAATTTCCATCGGAAATAAAGAAAAGAGATATTCTGAAAGTTTAGGTTTTTAAACAACAAATTCTTACCCTCTAAACCAGAGTATTACTCCTCCATGGTAACCATAACACTGGGTTAGAGTTTGAAGTCTTCTCTTTGTACAGTGAAATCTGTCACAGGTGAAAATGATAGACTGAGAAGGTAAAGGAGACCTGGCTGACCATTTACTCCAACAGCTGTGAAAAGCAGCACTTGTACTGGACTTCCATATTTGAATTAGCATGTAGAAATCAGTCAGACTCAAAACAACACAATACTGAAAGTTTAGCACTGTTTTACATCTTATAGGGGTAGTTTGTACATTAAATGTAAAAAGCTATAAAAGATTGATGTATAATCTGGAATAGTAATAAATTAATTTTTAACAAAAAATGTAAATGGAAAATAGCATGGCTCTCAAGCTCACTTACAGTTGTAAAAGTACAGAGGAAGTTTAGCTATAATCTGAAATTGGCTTTCCCAGCCTGAAATCAGACATAGGGAAAGTAACCGCATTGCTATGATGGCTGGAGGTCTGATGCCATGAGCAGTGGATTCTTTTATTTTGATTTTTAAATTTGAAAAATAAAGTATTTCAATTTTCTATTTCAATTTTCTTTTGCCTATTTCTTTTTCTTCCCCTTTTTGGTCACCATATAACCATATGTTTACTATCTTTAATAACAAATTTCTCAACCAATTCCAGAACAGTCCTATAATTTTACACCTGAATTAGAGGAACTGTGGAGAACATTATCAACAAGTTTTTGTTTTTCCTAAGGTTGATTAGTATGCTGATTTTCTCCAAAGTGACTGTAATAAATAGGGTTTAAGGTCTTCTCTCAAAGTGGTGCTGATACTGGGAATAGCAGAGGACACACACTGAATGAAAGTATAAATACTGGGATATCTGCCTAGCCCAGGACTCTTAAGAGAAAAAAGTTTGCTAAATAGTCCCTTGCACAAAAGAAGTGATACTCATACCAGCATATGGGAAGACACACAAGCAATATGAGAAAGCAAGGGAATAAATAACTCCAAACAGCCCACAATATTTCAACAATAGATCCCATTGACACTACAATGGAGGAAATGTTAGAAAGAATTGAGAAAGTTTAGAGTTAAAATGTTCATTGAGTCAAAATAAGATCTAAGGAATGAGCTAAAAAGAGATGTAAGAAATGAACTCAGAAAGAAAATATAGTGTGATAAAAGACTCTGAAAAGAACCACATGGAAATCCTGGAAATGAAAGACTCAATAAATCATATTAAAAATTCAATGGAAAGCATCACAAATAGATTATAGATTGCTTTAAGACAGACTATTGAGCCTTGAAGACAAACTATATAATCTTGAAAATAAAGTTGACAATAAAGAAAAGATATTAAGAGACTATGACCAGAATATCCAAGAAATCTGGGATAACACTAAGAGACCAAATTAAGAATCACTGATGTACATGAAGGCTTCAAAATACAAAGTAAAGGAATGCACAACCTTTTCAATGAAATGATATCAGAAAACTTCCCAAATTTTAGGAATGAGAGTGAACTTCAAATACAAGGTGTAGACAGAACCCCAAATATGCAGGATCAAAAAAGGTCCCCTCGAAGACATGTTATAATTAAAATGCCTAACATATAGAATAAGGGTATAATTTTAAAAACCACAAGAGAAAAATGGTTGGTAACCCAATTTAGAGATAAGCCAAACTGTTACATTGTGTACATGTATGAATATGTAAGAATAAATCCCATCATTTTGTACAACTTTAATATACCAATAAAAATGTGGAAAAAAACTTGCATCTATTTAAATTTTAACTCACAAAAAATTAGACAAAAAAAGCACTTTGTTATTGTTTGAATGTGAGGTATCCCCCCAAATTTCACATATGTGACAATTTGGGAAGGCTGAGGTGAAATAATTGGGTTGCGAAAGCCTTGACCCAATCAGTGAGTTAATCTCCTTACCTATAAGGACATTAACTCAACTGTAGGCTGGTAGGCTATGGCTGGAGGAGGTGGGTTCGTTGGGGGCATGTCTTTGGTGTATATATTTTATATCTGGCATGGATTTTCACTCTCTCTGCTCTGCTTTCTGATATAATGCCTTGAGCTCTCTGCTCTCTCTGCCACACTCTTCCACCACGCTGTACAGCTTCACCTCCAGCCCTGAGGAGTGGAGCCAGCCTCCTGGGGACTAAGACCTCTGAAACCGTGGGCCCTCAAAATAAACTCTTCCTCCTGAAATTGTTCTTGTCAAGTCCGTGGGTCACAGCAATGGAAAGCTGACTAAAACAAGCTTCTTTCTTTTATAACTAAGTATCCTGGATGAATTGGAAGCTTAACAACTGCTGCCTATTCAACTTAGCAATGGAAACAAGGAAAGGCAGCAAATGGCTGGCATGCAGGACTCCCTTCAGATAGATGGCCCTAGGTGGGAGATGAGCTGATTGATCTGGAATCAAGCAGGAGTCAGGCACATGGAAGTTGTTTGCTATCTGTTCCCAAGATCATTAAACTACATGGTATTACCAAGGTAGAAGGCCCTTCAAAGACACATCTTCTCATGTGTCGAATGAGTTGCTCAAAGGCTAAATAAATGTGTTTGTTGGGACTAGAACCCAGCTCAGTGCTCTGACCTAACACTATACTGCCTCTTCTCTATTTTCTACCAGGGTCTAGTAACCAAAATCCAGGATCTCAAATGAAGCTTTGAAGAGAGGTCAATGGAGAATGTGGAGAGTAAGGGGATGATACGGCTCAGGGTGTCCGGGCCCTGACAGCTGGCTCCACAAAGAGATCTCCATGGTTTCTGCCTCTAAACTCATATCAACAGAGCAGTCATTTAATTAAATGATTGAGCTTCAGTTTTCTCATAAATAAAATATATCTGAAAGTAGTTACACCTAGTTCAGAGTTACCAGAAAGTTAAAATGAAACAATATGTATAAAGAACATTAAATGAAAAATTGTATTTTTCTACTTATGATCAAAAAATATTCTCATTTTACTTTGAATTTTTAGACATTTAGACACTAATGACCAGAAGGCAGAAAGGACAAAGGAGATGGTATGATTAGAAAGAGAACAGGCTTATGTACAGAGAACATCTTGTTTTGTGAAATGAATTGAGTAATCACATTCTTTCCACATTGTATCACTTGCTCCTTAGTCAGGACACAGAGAGAGGACCAAGCCTCTGTTATTCTAAAAAGCTCCACTGTAGGACTTACTAAGGAATGAGGCTGGGGAGAAGAAAGTTATTGGTGGGAATAATGGAATGATATAAAATTCTGGAATAATGACCAAAGAACTTGTCTGAAAATGCCATGTGGAAGGTCTCTATGCTTTCTGATCCTGGTCCTTCTGACTTTCTTCCATTAAAAATCTAAGGTTTTTGGAGACGCAGAAGAGAACAGTCAGAAAACTCTTATGGAAGCATCAACTACATTGTGAGTCATTTCTTATCTGCATAAAGTGCAGTCATAAAGGAATGCATGCCCAGTAACTCCTGGACACAAAGACTCCCAGCTCTGGCTCTGTAGGATGACTTAACTGCTTTAGGAGATTTGCCAGCAAAATAGCAGAATTTTCTAGGCAAGAAACTGAGAAAATTGACCTATTTACTGAATGAAGCCTGAAGCACCAGAGCCTATCCTGTTTCCTCCTCAAATAAACAAAAATGACTGCAATACCAGTTCCAAGGTACCGCTCTTCTTGCTGCTTCCCAGAGCTACTCCTTTATAAGACATGAAGAGGGATGGCAACAGATTTCCCATACTGACCCCAGGGCACGTATTTCTTACAGCATATAAAAGAGTGGCATTTTCCTAAGTCAAGAAGCATCTCCCCCTCATCCTGCCGCTGGTTCCCTCTATCTCATCACCACTATCCTAATCCTCATATCTTTCTCATTCACAATTTCCATTGTACAACCCATTCTCCACAGAGCAGCCCAAGTGACTTCTTAGGTAACAGCTTTATTGGCATATAATTCACATGCCACAGAATACACACAATTCAGTGTTTAGGTATATTCACTGAATTGTGCAAATGTCACCCCAATCTAATTTTAGAGTATTTTTATCATTCCAGAATAAAACTCCATACTCATAAGCAGTCACTTCCCATTTCTCCTCCCCCTGGACCCTGGCAACCACAAATACATTTCTGCCTTTATATATTTGCATGTTCTAGACATTCCATATAAACACAATCATACAATGTATTTTTTTCACTTCTAATTAATGTCTTTATGGTATAGCTAGGCTGTAGCACTATTAGTAAATCATTCCTTTTTTTATTGCCAAATAGTATTATATGGCTATACTGCATTTTTTTGAGGGGGGGAAAGAATCAATTTTATTTAGTTTTTCATCTGGTTTTCACTGCTCTGACACTTGGTTATGTATGTGGTGCTGGGGTTTGAACCTGGGTCCTCATGCGTGCCAGGTAAGCATAATATCACTGAGCCAGTGTGACTCCAGTCCCATTAGACCACATTTTATTTATCCATTCATCAGTTGATGAACATTTCGGTTGTTTCAATTTTGGGGCAAATATGAATAATGCTGCCAAGAACATTCATAATGTTTTGAGTGATCATGTATTTTCTAGAGTATATATCTACAAGTTGAACTTCTGGGTCACTTCGTAATTATGTTCAATACTTTGAGTAACTTTAAAACTGTTTTCAAATGTTGCTGTAGCATTTTATAATTTTTTTGTTAATTTATTGTTGTATTGCAATAGATAGCTAGTGTACAAACTAAGACACTTTTATAAATCAGTGTTATTGGATTTTCAGTTGACAATTCCCCAACTTTTTTGACAAGTTTGAGTCCCATGCCTTGTGCACTCAAGGCACCTTATAAAATTTCCTCAACATGTAAGATTTTTAACATTCTCTTGTTAAAACACACATTCCTGGGTACAGTGGTGGCTCGGTGGTTATGGCACTTGTTTGGCACGTGCAAGGGTGTGAGTTCAAACCCCAGTACCACGTACACAGTGAAGTGTCGAAGCAATGAAGACAGACTACATAAAAAACTAAATTGATTCTATCTCTCTCACTGTCCTTCTCTCTCTCTCTCTTTAAATTACCTTGCTAACTGAATTGTGAGCTCTATGAGGATTGTTTTCTTCCTGTGCATTCTCCATTCCCAGTGTCCCTATTAATTATTTATTGAAAAAGTAAAGGCATTAGTCAGATTAATTTTGTATGTAATTAGTAAACAATCAGCTGTTAGTTTAATTAATAAAATGTCTGAAGAAAGATCCAAGGCTCTGACTGGGTCTTGGAGGTCAAAGGGTGTTATCAGAATTCTGTCAGCTGCTCACTGTGATTTTCTTTTTCTCGGTTATTTCCACTTTCTCTTTTCTCTCTCCTTTTCTACATAAGCTAATTATGTCCAGGATAATAAGGGTGTGAATAGTATGCAGCTGTTCACCATCTGCTAATCCCAAATTGAATAACTCTTCAAGTTAATGCCTTTTCGTGGGTCCTGGAAAAGTTGCTGACATACAGAGTCCCAAATGTGTATTCTACAACTTTTGTTTAGCATCTAGTGCTAGGGTGTGTCTGGATTGGTATCACTCCATGACACTTACGGTTTGTATTAGTTGTTTAGTTAAGGAGAAATCAAAAATAAATTATTGACAAGCCAATTTTCACAGACAACAGCAATGACTCTTCACAAGAGTTTTGCGAATGGGCAAATTCGGGAAAGATACATATACTCACAAAAACCCTACATCCAAATAACCCTTTCTGTCTATCCCTGAATGATTCCTGTAAGCCTTCTCCCATGATCTGCATCAAGCCTAAGAATGCATGGGGGAGGCAGGGGTAGAAGAGGAATATGGGTAGAGAGGGGCAAAAGCAATCCTTGAGCTTTCTCTCTGTACGTATTCTGTACCACAATGGTCCCTAACACACCTCACAACCCTTCCCTCCTCTCTTTAATTGCTCATATTGGTTTATTAGCACCTTGATGTCCATACTTGACTCAAACTATCATCAAATTTTTAGCTGTGATATTGGATCTTCACAATCATATTTCCGATCCTCGATCTATGGGGATATCTAGCTGTTTTTGTTTTGATTGCTTTCTTTGTATGCCCATTTGGATTTATGACCAGTATCAATCACCCTTTTTTTTCTGAGAATACTACCCTTGTTTTCTTCTGAGGAATCACCCACTCAATCTGTAAAGGTTGGGTGGGCCACCCATTCTTCACATGCCAGAGAAGGACCCCTGGCCCTAGCCCTCATCAGTGGGTGCATCACATTCTCCTGGACACGGTGACTGGCTCATAGTTGGCCTTGTTGCCCCCAGTTCATGTAGAAAGACTCAAATTCAGGGCATTTTCAAACTCTAAAGAGCTTTCTTTCAGATGGATTTGTTCAGTTGTGAGAATCTCCATCTGAGTCTCCCAGCAGTCATTTCCCTGGGAAAGTCAGCCTGCAGATGAGGCTTATAGAACACATCCACAGGATGAAACATTTTACAATCTTACCACAATTTCTGAGATTCGAATTTCCCAGCATCCTCCACAAAATCCTAATATTTCATCTTTTTAAATTTTTTTTTCATTTTTTGGTACTGGGGATTGAAACCAGGGTACTTAACCACTGAGCCACAAACCCAGTCCTTTTTATTTTTTATTTTGATACAGGGTCTTGCTAAGTTGCTTAGGGCCTCACTAAATTTCAGAGGCTGACTTTGAACTTGCAATCTTCCTGTCTCAGCCTCCTGAGTTCCTGGAACTACAGGCATGTGCCACCCTGCCTGGCTGTAATTGTTTATTTTTTTAAGACCTTTTGTTTTGTTTTGTTTTGTTTTTAAAGAGAGAAAAAGAGAGAGAGAATAAATTTTTATTTAGATTTTCACATGGCTTTTGTTGCTCTGACACTTATTTGTGTACATGGATGCTGGGGTTTCAACCCATGTTTTCACGTGTGCCAGGCAAGCACTGAACTGCTGAGCTGCCACTCCAGCACCCCCCCTTTTTTTTAAAGAGAGAAAGAGAGAATCAATTTTAGTTTTTCATGTGGCTTTTGTTGCTCTGAAACTTCATTGTGTACGTGGTGCTGGGGTCCAAACTTGCATCCTTGTGCGTACCAGGCAAGCACTGTAACCGCTGAGCCAGTTTAGTTGTTCATCTTTTGATTACAGTTACATCCATAAATGTCAAGCAGTATCTATGATTTTTGTTTATATTTCTCTAATGATTAATGATGCTGAGCAACTTTTCAAGTGCTTATTGGTCATTGGTATATAATCTTCAGAGAAATATCTATCCAAATCCTTTCCTGTTTGGTTTATTTATCTTTTCTTTCTGTGGAGTGATAAGTTCTTTCATGTTCTGGATATGAGTTTAAGTAATTTTCAAAAGGTACACTGGTGGTTATGTGGCACTTGCCTGGCATGTGTGAGGACCCTAGCAGCATGTACACGGTGAAGTGTTGGAGCAATAAAAGTACATGGAAAACTCAGTAAAATTCTCTTTTTCATTGTCCCTCTCTCTTAAAAAAATACATTATATCTTTTCATGTGTGACTTACCCTTGCTTAGTATCCTGCAATGGTTTCCTAATAAGTTTAGAATAAAGTCCAAAATTCTCACTCTGGTTACAAAGCCCTATATCTTTTGGTGCCCATTTACTTTCCCAGTGTCAACCAGTACTACCTTTGTACTTAGGTTATGCAATTTAGTAAGAGAAGTACATTCATAACTCAGGACCACAGTATGTCCCATCTGCATGCCTGGCATTCTTTCCTCAGCTGGTTCCTCCTATCATTCAGGTCTCAATTAAAGACTGGCTTCCCAACAAATTTTCCTGAAAAATAAATTCTATGTAAAGAGCTTCCCCTTCCATAAAGAAACTTGGGGATGACACATACATTTATTATTTTGATTGGGGTAAAGATTTCAAGGATTTACATTTATCTAAAACTTTTCAAATAGTAAGTAGATAGAAAGGAAGATGGCAGACTGCTGGGATGTGGCATCTGGTCACTTTCCTTGACTTGAAACAAAGAAGCTCCAGGAAAGCTGTCTCCCTGCAAGGTACATGCATTGGAAAAGTTTCACTGGAATACAGTGCTGGTTAGTGGTAGATTCTTGGTGATTTGGAGATTTGGGTGTAGCTAGTGGAAAAGTTGGTAGCCACCATGATCACCTTTGCTCCCTAATTAACACTGGAGCAGGGGAGATGCTGATCAATAGTGTAACCAGTTTTGCCACATAGAGACCCTATACATGTAGAAATACTACATTGGGATGAAACTGGGACAACTCCTCAATATCTCGGCTGTGGAGGGAAGTGTGGATTCTCCCACCCCTCCATAAGGAGGTTGGGCAGTAGCCATTTTGACCAGAAACACAGGTGAGAAGAAGCCAGGTCACCAAAGGAGATTTCTCCACAGTCCTTCCAAGACCCAGCCACCTCTCACGTATAGGCTGAGTCTAAGTAGGAGCTTTGCTTTGGGCTGAAACCATGGCAGCTCTGCAGCTTCTCCACTGTGGAGTAGAGAGAGCAGATTTTCCCACCTACCTGTAAGGAGGTCTAGCAATAGCCATTTTGACCTAAGCAGCAGGTGAGGAGTTGGGACTCCAAAACAGATTTCTCCACAATCCTGTCAGGACATTGCCAACATTCAAAATTGAATCCAGATGAGCAGCTTTGGGACTAACCGTGACATCAACCATCCCAGAGGGATTTGGGCTGGAGGAGCACAGGGACTCCAGCTTAGTCTGGTCCCTCTCCCTAAATCAGAGTGCCCATATGACTTTCTAAGGCAGGTCAAAAGCATGCAAGAGAGCAGAAGATCTGGGTCTAGGAGCTCTGGAGGAACGGTGCATACATCCAACAGATTCTGCTGCTCTGAACCACCACCCCGCACCTGGAATCTGGAAATTCTCTGGAGTTACAGTTCCCTCAGTGGAGGCTGGCAGGAGACAGCCACTCAGAGAATGAATTAATCTGAATTCTTCATGGCAGCAGCAGCCCAGAAAACCCTGGATGATTGAACTCTAGACTCACGTCCTGACAACTTGTCCTCCACACTTAGAATCCTGTTAAGCTTCCTCCTTGTGATCACAGCATCTCTGGCTATGAGTTTCTACTAACAAATCTCAATTGGTCACTGATCACCTGCCTGCAGCGTGTAATGGGATAACCCTAGGGTTCACCTTTGGAATTTTTTTTTCTTTTAAGAATTTTTTCCTTCTTTCTTTTTCTTTACATATATATTGCATCTTTTTATCTTCTCTTAAAATTTCTTTCTTTTTTCTCTCTCTTTTGATTGTAGATATTTTTCCTTACAGGAGGTAATTGCTAAACCTACTATTCCTCTAGTAGGCAGTAATTACCATTATAATAGTTATAGAAGGAACAAAGTAATTACTGTATAACACAGTATACTATATACATTTGATGTTCATTTTGATTGTGTTTCCTTATCTTGGGAAGCACTGGATAATGTACAGGTCAAAAATAGTTCACAAGTTAGGGATCCTGCTATTGAACTCAACTATCCTGAGAGAACCCCCACCCAAGTAAGGGAGGGGACACAAAAACCCACAGCCCATCAACAATATCCAACAGGGGAACAACCAGAGAGGAGTCTCAGGATACGGTTCCCATCACCAACCCATACTGCACATTCAGTGAAAAACAGCAGAACAAACAACTCAACTGTACACAAAGGTTCACAAATAAAATAAGGTGAAAAAGAGTTTACTTCAATTCAATGTCCAACAAGAAATTCTCCAAAAATGAGGAATCAAGATAGAAAAATTTTGCCTCACATCCACAACTCCCCAACCATGGAGTCTATGGATAGGGAGTGGGATGAAAACCTAGGAAAAGCTATCAATGATCTGATTACTAAAACAATCAAAGACCTAAAAGAAGATCTAAAGAAGGAAATAAGAGAACAAACATTGGAGATGAAAAATTTCTTTAATAAAGAAATGGATAGGGCTGGAGCAGTGGCTCAGCGGATACAGCACTTGCCCGGCATGCGAAAGTACATGGGTTCAAGCTCCAGCACCACAACTAAGTGTGAGAACAACAAAAGCCATGTGGAAAACTCAGTAAAAATTAATTCTCTCTCTCTCTCTCACTGTTCTTCCTCTTAAAGAAAAAGAAAGAAAAGGATAAACTAAAAAGAGAAGTTTTAGACTTTAAATCCTCAGTCAACCAAATCAAAGGCTCAGTGGAAGAATTTAATAACAGACTAATTTCTGTAGAAAATAGAACCTTAGCCCATGAAGAAAGAACTTCTGATAAAGAGGATAGGCTGAGTAAGCTTGAATGCATGGATGACAGAAAAGGAAAAAAAAATTACAGAGCATGATCGAAACTTTTAAGAAGTCTGAGATGAAATTAGAAGAAATAATATGAGAGTAACTGGGAAAGAGGAAAGCATCAAAATTCAAACAAATGGCATAAAGAACATTCTAAATGAAATAGTTATAGAAAATTTCTCCCATATCAGAAATGAGTTAGACATCCTCATTCAGGAAGCATATAGGATACCTAAATAGACCTAATCAAATGAGAAGTTCACCATGACACATCATATTCAAAATGTATAACAGAGAAATCAACAATAGACTATTAAAAGCTGCAAGAGAGAAAGACCAAGTCACATTCTAAGGCAAACCAATTAAGGATCACCTGATTTTGTAGTGAGAAGAGCCTGGAAAGAGATATTCCAATCCTTGAAAGAAAACAACTTCAAGCCAGAATTACTATACCCAGAAAAACTCAGCTTCAAATTTAAAGGGAAAACAAAAACATTCCATAATAAGAACAAACTTGCAACATTCATGAACAGAAAACTGGTGCTACAAAGACTACTCACAGACAAACTCCAAACAGAGCAACAAGCAAACAATTCCCAAAACCCACAAACTGAAGAAACTCAGTAAAAGTACCTTCTACTGGGTTGAAGAGGTTTCTCAGTGGTTGGAGCACTTGCCTGGCATGCACAAGGATCCAGATTTGAACCCCAGAACTACGTATACAACTGAGTGTTGGAGAAACAAAGTCTGGATGAAAAAAATAAAGTTGATTCTCTTTCTTCTCTCACTCTACGAAAAGAGAACCAACTCAACACAAAATACACCAAAAAATCATGATGGAAGTGAATCATAACCACATATCAATTTTAACACTGAACATGAATGGTCTCAATGTGTCAATCAAAAGATACAGGTTAACAGACTGAATCACAAAACAAAATTCAACAATATGCTGCTTATAAGAGACATATCTAACAACCAAAGATAGCCACAGATTGAAGGTGAAAGGATGGAAAAAAAATTTACCAGACTTATGGCCCAAGAAAGTTTGCTAGTGTTGCAATACTTATATCTGACAAAGCCGATTTCAACCAAACACTAGTTAAAAGAGACAAAGAAGGCCACCACATCTTAATAAAGGGAACTCTACATCAAGAAGAAACAACCATAGTAAACTTCTATGCCCCAAACACCAACGCTCCCAAATATGTTGAGAAACTACTGTATGGCTTAAGACCACTTATAGATCCTAACATAATAATGCAGGGAGAATTTAATATGCCACTATAACCAATAAACAGATCATCAAAGCAAAAAATCAATAAAGATATCTCCAGCCTAAATAACTCTAAGATTCAAATGGACTTAACAGACATTTATAGAATATTCCACCCAAAATTGGCTGAGCTTACCTTCTTCTCAGCAGCACCTGGATCTTTCTCCAAAACAGATATTCTAGTCCACAAAGGATATCTTGGACATATGAAAAAGTTGAGATAATCCCATGCATTCTATCATATCGTAATGGCATGTGCCTAGCAATTAACAGCAAGAAAAATAACAGAAAGTACATAAATACATGGAGATTGAATAATACCCTCTTAAACGAAGAATGGATCAAGGAGGACATGAGAGCAGAAATCAAGAAATTCTTGGAAACAAATGAAAATGAAGAAACAACATATTGAAATCTCTGGGACAGTATGAAAGCATTCTTAGGAGGAAATTTTATAGTACTCAATGCCTTCATTAAAAATCTTGAAAAATCACACATAAGCTTATGTTCCATCTCAAATCTCTACAAAAAAGAGCAACTCAATCCCAAATCCAGTAGAAGACAGGAAATAATCAAGATTAGAGATAAAATCAATGAAATAGAGAATAAAAAAACAATACAGGGGCTGGAGTGGTGGCTCAGTGGTTAAAGTGCTTGCCTGGAATGTGCGAGGACCCAGGTTCAAACCCCAGTACCACATACACAGCTAAGTGTCAGAGAAACAAAAACTAAACCAAAAAAATAAATTTATATTCTTTCTCTCTTTTTCCCTTTATCATTACAAGAATACAAAGAATCAATAAAAAAAGAGTTGGTTTTTTAAAAAATAAAAAAATTGAGACCCCTAACCAATCTCACCAAGAAAAAGATTGAAATGAAGTAAATTAACACAATTAGAAAGGAAAATGGAGAGATCACCACTGATCCATCTGAAATCCAGGGGACTATCAGAACTTATTTTGAAAAACTCTACTCCTCCAAGTAGGAGAACCTGGAAGACACGGACAAATTCCTAGTCACATATGATTTTCCCAAATTGACACATAATTATAAACAGACCAATATCAAGTTGTGAAATTGAAAGAGCAATTAAGAGACTCCCCCCCCCAAAAAAAGAAAAGCCCAGGACCTGAGAGATTTTCAGCAGAATTCTACCAGATCTTTACAGAAGAATGAACAGCTCTCCTTATTAAGCTATTCCATGAAACTGAAAGACTTTTTATGAGGCAAACATAACCCTGATACCAAAACCCAACAAAGACACATTAAGAAAACTACAGATCAATATCCTCAATGAACACAGATGCAAAAATCCTAAATAAAATTCTAGCAAAACTGTATTCAACAACATATCAAAAAGATAATATATCATAACAAAAGTAGGCTTCATTCAAGGGATATAGGGCTGGTTCAACTACACAAATCAATAAATGTGATACCCAGCTTAAACAGAATTAAAGAAAAATCATATGATCATCTCAATTGATGTAGAAAAGGCCTTTGATAAAATCCAATATCCACTTATGCTCAAAAGTCTGTAGAAGATGGTGTCAAAGGAACTTACTTCAACTTTGTAAGGGCTATCTATGACAAGCCCTTAGGCAACATTATACTAAATGGAGAAAAACTGAAAGCATTCCCATTAAATTTGGGAACAAAACAAAGTTGTCCAGTCTCACCACTTTTATTCAAAACAGTCCCTGAAACCCTAGCCAGAGCAATCAGACAAGAAAAGGAAATTAAAGGGATATGAATAGGAAAAGAGGAGGTTAAACTATATTTGCTGACAATATGACATTATGTCTAGAAGACCCAAAAAAGCTCCATCAGAAGACTTCTACAGCTCATAAGTGGATTTAGCAAAGTGGCAGGAAACAAGATCAACGCACAGAAATCAATACATTTCCGATACTCCAACAGTAATTCAGAGGAAGAAGAACTCATGAAATCTGTCCCATTCACAATAACCTCAAAAATAAATAATAAAATACATGGGAATTAATCTAACAAAGAAAGTAAACGATCTCTACAATGAAAACTATGGAACACTAAAGAGAGAAACTGAAGAAGACTTGAGAATATGGAAAGATATTCCATGTTCTTGGTTAGGCAGACTCAATATAATTAAAATGGCCATTCTGCCAAAAATACTGTACAGATTCAATGCAATCCGCATCAAGAAACCAATGTCATTCTTCACAGATACAGAAAATCCAATTCTCAAATTTATTTGGAACAGTAAGAAATCCAGAATAGCAAAAGAATTACTAAGGGGAAAAAAAGTAGCAGGAGTTATCATAATACCTGACCTGAAATTATACTATTGAGTTGTAGTAACAAAAATAGCATGGTGCTGGGATCAAAACAGACACAAAGAGCAATGGAATAGAATAGAAGACACTGTGACAAACCCAATAATCTTTAACCATTTGATATTTGACAAAAGGAGCAAAAATATAGGTTGGAGGAAGGACAGCCTTTTAAACAAATGATACTGGACACACTGGACAGCTATATGCTGAAGATTGAAATTAGATCCTTATATCTTATCCTACACAAAAATCAAATCAAAATGCATAAAAGATTTAGGAATTAAGCCAGCAACACTACAACTGTTTGTTAGAAGAAAAAACAGATCAACACTCCACCGTATTGGTGTAGGCACCAACTTCTTCAACAAGACTCCCATAGTGAAAGAATTAAAGCTAAGAATCAATGAGTGGATGCCATTAAACTAAGAAGCTTTGAACAGTTAAGGAATTAGTCAAGAGCATTAAGAGAGAACCTACAGAATGGGAGAAAATCATAGCCTGCTACTCCTCTGACAGGGGGCTAATATCCAGAATATATAAAGAACTCAAAAAACTTAATGCTGAAATAAAAAACAATTCAATCAATAAATGGACTATGGAACTAAACAGAAACTTCTCAACAGAGAAAGTTCAAAAACCCAATAAATATATGAGAAAGTGGTCTTCATCACTAGCAATCAGAAAAATGCAACTCAAAATATTAAGATTTTACCTCACTCTAGTCAGAATAGCAAAGATGAAGAATATGAAAAATAACAGACACTAGAGGGGTTGTGGGGAGAAAGGAACCCTTGTATTCGCTTGGTAGGACTACAGACTGGTACAGGCACTCTGGAAGGCAATGTGGAGGTTCCTCAAAAATTAGGAATACCCAGCTTTCCCACTCCTGGGTTTTCTCCCAGTAAAGTTAGAATCAGCATGTTCCAAAGACACAGCTACATCAATATTTATAGCAGCTCAATTTATAATAGCTGAATTATGGAATTAACCCAGATACCCCTCACTGGATGTATGTATCCAAAAACTGTTATTTACTTACACACACAGAGAAACACACAAACACTGGAGTTCTATTCAGCTATTAGAAAGAATGATATCATGGCTTTTGCAGGTAAATGGATGGAAATGGAAAAAATTATGCTGAGTGAAATAAGCCAAATCCAGAGACTTAATGGTTGAACATTTTCTCTATTTGCATAAGCTAGAGTAAAATCAAGGATAGGGTGAAAGTAAGACAAACAAAATTCAAAGTATCATATAATCTGGTGGAACTATAGCTATGGTGGTGGGGAAGAAGGCGGGGAGAGGAGAGAGGGAGGGTAGAGAAGGAGGGAGAAGGAGAGTATTAATTCTGTATAGTACACTTGACTTCCCTGGAAAGCCAAATAATACTCATTCAGGAATTTAAATCTTAAAAATTAAAAAATTAATATACATGCATATGGATATTTATATACATATGGGGAGAATTACACTGGATAAAAGAGAGCAGGGAGTGGGTATATGTGGGGAGATACAGGATAAGGATCAGGCTCAAGTTACATTATCATTATGTATACATATATGAATGTGTAGCAACAGTCCCTTCAATATGTAAGAACATGATGAACTAATAAAAAAGGAAAATCTAGTAAATAAAATTATGTCCAATTTTGAGAATAAGACAGTCATATCAAAGTAGGTTAGTTTATCCAAGGAACTATAACATAGCACAAACTCTTATAAAAAAGTTTCTCCCCCAAAATATTTTTCAAATTGTACACTTTAATTGCTAATTTATTTATTTTATTTTACATCAATAAAGCTATTAAACATATAACATCCCTTATAACTATACCTTCACTGTCACTATCTTATCAGACTTTGTTTCCTTTGGAGAAATCATCTCATTTCCCTGTATAAAAATTTTCTACTTGAAATGACTTTTTTCTTCTTCTTTTTTTTTCTTTTGGTGCTGAGGATTGAATTCAGGCCCTTGCTTAGGCTAGGTATGCACGTTACCACTAAGCCATATCCCTAGCACCTGAAATGACACTATTTCTTGATTTAAACATTTCCTTTCTGTCTTATCCCACCAGAACAAAAGTGTTATGAAGGCAGGATTATTGTTCATCATTGTCATTGAAGTGACCTTGGCTTGGCTTACAATGATGTGCTCAGCAAGTATTTGGGAAATTGAATGAATGAATTCAATAGAAGTTTAGAAAAAAAGGCTCTGAGACAAAAGAAAGGGTGAATTTCTCTTCCCTCAGGTTCACCAGTACATTTTATACTTAGGGGGATGGGATTATTATTATTTTCCTTAATAAGAGTAGCTATCTCAAAATCTATCCTGTATGTTCTCCTCCTCCTCCTCCACCACCACCGACACCACCTCCATTACCATCATCAAAAGTGTCACTTAAGATTCATTTAATCTGTAGCATTATTATAGTATTTTTATATATTTTCCCATTACTAGTGGTTAATTTTATAATATTATAAGCATAATATAGCATATGATATTATAGTATAAAATTATACAGTAAGTATAACAATATAATGTAACTATAATAATAATAGCAGCAGTAATAGGATAAAAATTTATTTTAGCCCCTGCTATTTGCCAGATGTAAGCATTGGTCCATATAATATCTTTTATTTCTTATAATAAATTTATGAAGTAGGTATTCTTCTAAAGTTATGGAATCAGAGGTTTAGTCACACCGCTGGTAAGGCAAAGATGGATCTCAAACCCATCTAGGATTTTCCTATTTTCTTGTAGTGCTTCTAGAATCTTTTTTTACAAAACTTTGTTACTCCAGCTCATTACAAAGCCACTAAGGAAAACAAAAATTAAAAAAAAAAACTAAGCCCCTAAGACATGAAGAAAATATTTGCCTTGAGAATACTGCTACCCGAACTTTGAAATGGGTTAGAGGCAAGCATAAGACAGATGAGAAATTAGTTTCCTAAGAATAAATCAGGATATGTATGGTAAGGAATTTGTACTTTATCCCAAATTCCATGTCTGGCTTTATTTGACACTTAATTCTTTACTGTTAATGACTATTCTCTGAAGGCCTTGGTGTGTACCTAAGTTCCTGGCCCTGACTCCTCCTCTGCCTATGAGGAAAGTGTTCTGGTGAAAACAGGTTGACCATGACAGACCTGGGTCATCTCCCTCATCATCTGCATCCTGCTTTCAAGGGAATTTACCTTTGGTGCCAGGTGGCTGTAGGTTGTCTCCAGTCAAGGAACACCAGCCCACAGGAAAGATGTCCCGAGAGTCAAAGCGGCACCAGTAGTCAAAGGCCCCTCGCCACCCATCAAAAGTGACAAGCACCTCTGAGCCCCGAACCTCCCCAATAGTGGCTGGGCAAATGAAATGAGGGTTCTTCCTGTCCACAGCTTCTAGCTTCATTCCCATTTTGAAGAAATTGTGGGAAGGCGATGGTGGCTCCTAAATGAGAAACAGAAATACACAGACCTAAACACAAAGAGAGGGGCTAGGTACACCAACAGACTGTTGTCTCGTCTGGATGATTAAGAAATGACTGCTTGGCAAGATTTATAATGAAGATTTAGTATTTCTTTTAAATGGGTTTCAAAGTACACCAAATATTACTTTATTAATCCTAACACTTGACATTGTTGTTTCAATTTGTTTTTAATAAAAGGTTACAGATAAAGTTGAATCTTTCTGTTCTCTGTCCCATTCTCCTTTCACCTACCACAGAGGTAACAGTTACCTGTGCTTGTTTTTATACTTTACTATATATGTACACATGTAACTGCACATTTAAAAATTTTATACAAATGGTACTGTACTTTTTACATCATTCTACAACTTGCTTTTTTGTTCAACATTGTTTCTGAAATTAACTCATGTTGCTAAATTTAGCTTCAGTCATTTAAACTATTAATAGTATTCGTTATATGTATATATCAGTCTATTAATTCTCTTCTTTGTCTATGGACATTTAAAATTGTTTCTAATTGCTTTCTATTTCAGAATAGTTTTAATGACAATTCTTGTACTGTCCTCTGTATTCATATAGAAGGGTTTCTTTAGAATATATATGCTTTGGGTTATGACACATATAACCAAATGTCATTTCCTTATAAAATGGACCCATAATGTCAATGATGTTGGAAGAACATAATGGATAAAATAAACACATAATTGTCATAAAAAGAATATATATGCTGAGTTATAGGATCAACATACATCTCTTGCTTTATTAAATATTGATAAATTGGAGACTGGATCAGTGGCTCGGCGGTTACAGTACTTGCCTGGCATGCGCAAGAATGTGAGTTTGAACCCCAGCACCCATGCACACAACCAAGTGTTGGAGCAATGAAAGCCACATGAAAAACTAAATAAAATTGATTCTTTTGCTCTCTCTCACTGTCCTTCTCTCTTTAAAAAAATATTGACAAATTGTACTACTCAATGGTTGCAACACTGTACACTCTCACCAGCAGTGTGTAGAATCTTGGATGCTGATTTGCAATGTAGTCACACAGATCAAAAAAATTTTTTTTAAAGATAGAGGGACAGTGAGAGAAACAGAAAGAGAGAAACAACTTTATTTAGTTTTTCACATGGCCTTAGTTGCTCCAACACTTAGTTGTGTACATGGTGCTGGGGTTTGAACCCAGATCCTCGTGCTTGCCAGGCAAGCGCCGAAACCGCTGAGCCACCACTCCAGCCCCTACAGATCAAATTTTTAAAAAAAGTGTTGTGCATTCTGTTCTTGTCCCTATGGTCTTATTGTCTCATCCTGTACCAACAATATAGTTCTAGTAAATGAGTATGTCCCCCTAATTTGTAATTCTTCAATATTGTCTTGGCCATTTTTTCTCTTTCATCCTTCAATGAATTTTAACCCTATTAAGGTTTTGACTGAAAATGCAATAAATTCATAGATTTGGGAAGAAATATATATGATATTAAGCTTTCTCAACTATGAACATATAGTCCTTTCTATTTGTTAAAGTCTTCAATAAAGACTTGAAATTTCTAGTATAAGTATCTCGTGATTTTTTGCTAACATTTTTTCTAGGCATGAGATGATTTTATTGTTATCATAAACGTTTTAAAAATTATTTTCTAGACATTTGTTGCTGTTAGGTAGGAATGAACTGATTTTAAAAAACTGATCATCGATTTGATACTGTTTGATATATTAATCTTTGTCTGCTTCATTTATCAATGACTGAGAGATAAGCATTTAGCTACTCCTTAGTGGTTGTGGATTTTCCAGTTTTGTCATGCAACTGTCAAATTCTGCTTTATGTATCTTGAGACTATGTTTTCAGAAGCATATATGCTTATAAATGCTTTAATTTTCTGGATAAGTTGTACTTTTTAATCTTTAGGTGGTTACCTTTTTAATGCTTTTTATCATCAAAGTCTCCTTTTATTTCAGCATAGTTTACAACAGCTTTATATTGATAAAAGTTTGCCTGGTATATTTGTTTTCTTTTACTTTTAACATTTTTATGTCATTATATTTAAGCAGCATCTATTGCAAATAGAATATAGTTCAGTTTAAAAGGGTTGAATCTCTATATAATTAAACTGATAACTTTAGGCTCATTTCTTGTGATAACTGGGATTTTGAAAATTATTTTTTTTCTTTTGTGATGGGTCTCACTATGTTGCCCAGGTACCAGCTCTTGAACTTGTGGGCTCAAGTGGTCCTTCTGTCTCACCCACTCAAATGGCTGGGACTACCAATATGTGTCACTATCCCAGCTGAATTTATGACAGCTATTTTATTGTCTGTGTTTCTATTTAACTTGATTTTTCAAGGTTCTTTTACTTCTTTTTCAGAAGCTAAGTTTTCATCCCCTTTTCCCCCTTCATTGATTCAGAAGCTAAATTCTATTAATAATCTTTTCATGGATTCCTTTAAGATTTTAACCATGTAGTTGAGTAACAAAGAAAAACTCATCTTCATTTCTAGTCCTAAACAATACAAGAACTTTAGAATATCTTAACTACTACTAAGTTATATAGTATACATAATTTAGTTCCACATTATTATACTGACAAATAATCATTTTTGTTATAACTGCTTTATACAATAAGTAACAGGCAAAACTTGATTAGCTTTATCCACGTTAAACAATCTATTTCCTCACCATTACTTCTTCCATCTCATTCTTACTTTATGGTTCAATTACCTTCTTCCTGAAATACAATCTGCAGTTGCTCATTCAGTTGTAACATCCCCTTGCTTTAGTTTGTTTGCTAAGTCTGATTTTTACCTTCATTCTACAATAACAGTATAACTAGTTATAGAATTCTAGGTGGATGACTATTTTCTCACAGTACTTAGAGAATACCATTCCATTACTTCTAGCTTATACTGCTACTGTCAGTATAACATAAATATGCTGTCAGCTGATCCCTTTAAAGGTATTCTGTTTAATTACTTTCACAGATCTTTTCTTTTGGACTTTAGTTTCCTATAGTTATAAGATGATGTTTTAAGATGGGTATTTTCATTACATGCTTAGCAAACTCTCAATTACTATCTTTTTGAATATTGTCTCATTCTTTGTAATTAATCTTGGATTTTATGTTCAGGGTATTGTTGTTTTTTACCCATACTATTTCCAAGTTTTTCTTTCTGTGTGCTTCAGTCTAGGGAAGGTACTCATATGCATTTTTCAGGTAATTCTTCAGGTGGGTATGGTTAAGTTACATATATATACCTATATCAATTTTTAATTTCAGTGGTTTGAAATTTCTAGGAGTTTCATGTTTAGATGTTTGTTTTGATCTATTTTTAAGTCTGCCTTCCCTCCCCCCCTTGGGGATTTTTTAAAAAATTTTAAGTCTGCCTTTTAAAAATTGTGTATAATGGATTAATTTTGCCACATTTTTAGAGGGAGAGAGAGAGAAACAATTTTTATTTAGTTTTCATGTGGCTTTCATTGCTCCAAGACTAATTGTGTATGTGGTGCTGGGGTTGAACTCGTGTACTTGCACATGCGGGGCAAGCGTCGTAACTGCTGAGCCACCACTTCAGCCCCAATTTTGCTACTTTATGCACAAAAAGGTAAAAGCTCTCTTAGCTTTTGTTTGATTCATGTTTCCAAAGTACTTTTGTATTGCTTTAGATGTAATGTTTTATTTGTCAAGAGCCCTGCCTTAGCTGAGATAAGGCTCTTACTACATGTAAGTCTGGCTCCAAAATAGGCTAGCCTTAAACTCATTTAAAGTTATGTTCTAAGGACAGATTTTTGTTGTAAAGGTCACTGTGATCTCAAAATAAATAGGGAATATAATGTATAAAAGTTGTGTTTTATGCTTTTATCATTTTATTCATTCATTTAGTTCTTTAGTCATTTTCAAATAAGTTATAATCTGTATACAGCATTTCTATTAGTTGAAAATCCTTGGAGTTACAGTACTGTTTGTGTCTACTGATCCCCATCATGGCAGATTTGTTTTGAAAGTTCTTCAGGCTTAATTTGAAACTGCTCATTTTCAGTGGTATTTCATTTCTGGAATTTGTGACATAAAACCTTCTAGAGGGATTTTGGGCACCCAGAAATATCTCCATACAATCGTGGAGTTCTCCTAGACAACACAAGGAGTATATGTGAACCTGGGACAAAGGCAAAGCCTCTATTTAATCAAGAGGAAATGACTCCATTACCACCCCTGTTCACAGCCCAGCAGACTCCTCTTCAACGTAATCATCTTCTCACTAAGGGGTAAATACTCGAAGGGCATCTGCTTTTTAAGTAGCATGTGGGTCCATTTCCCTGTCTTGCATGGGCCCTTGGCCTCATCTTATATCCTACTATAGATCTAAAATGACAAGATTCTTGGACAGTAGGACTGGCAAAGCTGTTAAGGCAGCTATAGGCTCAATAAATGCATTTAACATTGTTGTTTTTCTTCCTTCATTTTTGGCTTATGCAGATTTTTCTTACTTTCTAGTAAGCTTAGCAATGCATTGGAAAGAGTATTTGTTAGGTCTCCCCCTGCCTGATAGCATTTTGAGATATTTTGTAGCGAAAGAGCTTTCAAATTGTCCATAACAATGTATTTTGGGAAGCAGAATGCTCTCAGGGTTTAGATTTAATTAGCAGTATAGGCTAACCTAATTCAGTCCCCCTTACAGAAACTATCACCCCATTAGAGAATTCTCCTGACAAGAGACTTCCTGACTCTCCCTTTTAGAAATAAAAGAAATGAATACAGTTTTTGAATCCCTGTTCTACCACTTACTAGCCATGTGATCTTGAGCAAGTGTCTTATTCAAAAGTATTTTCCTTAATTAGTAAGTGAAATGAATATTAATACATAAAGTTAGCTGTAGGTGTTAAATGAATTAGTATATATAAAGCCCAAACTTATGGTAGGCACTCAAAAATTAGTTTCCTTCCTCTCTACTTAGAACATAGACTCTAGAGAACTCTCAAAGAATTATTCCTTTATACTTGTATTAATTAATAGTTCTATTAATAAACACATTTTTACTTCCCAACAACCCTGTGAGGTTGACAGAGTTCCACTATATATGTAAGATTGAAGAGGATCTTATTAGCTTAGCTTATTATTGACAGCTGGAACAAACAACAACATAAAACAGGAATCCCATCTTATTGTGGTCTTAACACACTTCTCTGAGGATAACTGTTATTTCAGAGGTACTAAAATATCCTTCTGCTGAACTAGTTTCTGAGAAGGCATCCTTAGGCCCTAAATAGAACACAGATGCCACAGCCTCAGTAATTGAAAGGAGATATGTATTTGATCTGAAGCACCTTGGAGCAGGTGATAGCTGAGGGGCAGCCTACCTTGTGGAAAATCCTGATGGGAGCCATCTCTGCTCCATTTAGTGTCTTCAAAAGGAACATGGGCCAAGAGGAGGCATTCAGCCGAAATCCTGCAGCAAACACAAGGGAGAGGGGATTAAGGAATTTCAGCTCCTCTTGCCACAACCCAGGCTGTGACAGTCACAGAATCATAGGTTGTTAGGAATGTGTTTAAATAGAAGAAATGCCTCATTAGAAAGATGAGGAAAGGAGGCACATTGGAGGGAAGGTAACTTTCCCAGGTGATGCTGCAAAGTAAGCAGTGGGACAAGGTCTCCAAAATGCTTCCTGACTCTAGGATAAACTGTACACATGATATAATGCCTAGAATAATTTTCTTGAAAAATAAAAAAATGTTGTGAGATAGGAGTAACAAATACTTAGAAATGATTCCAGTGGTAGAATGTAAAAGGGAATCTAATAGTCTTCTAAGAAGTAACCTGTCAACTGATAAGCCCAAGCTACGAGCAAATTACTGGTTTGTCTCAATATAAATTAATTCACATTTTTCTGTTTTCTCTTATGCATACACATGTGCAAATATGCACCACATATAAAATACTTTTTTATAATCCTTGTTTACTTAAAACAATTAAGAATACAGGAATGACGAAGTTGGAGGGGATTAACCTACACCAAAATTTTCATTTTTCTGAAAGAGTAACATGAAGCTAAAGGGGTTAATTGTCCATTGTCATCCATCAAGTAAAGTGAATAATTTAATTAATGAATTCTAAAACTAAGACTGTTATTGTTGTCATATTGTCTAAGATGAGCTCCAAGTGCTTCTTATAATTTTCCTTCAACTCTTCATCCTGAGACACCAAAATATAATGCTTCTTGACAGTCTCCAGCCTACCTCATTTTCTCATTCCATTCAAAAGAAAAGATAGGCTGCATTGAAGCTGCAGAGCTGGAAATAACAGTTTCTACTGATCTGGAGTAGTTTACTATGTGCTATCACTTTCCACCGAATCTAATTTAACCCTGAAGATAGCTTTAGGAGATAGATATTATTATCTTAACAATACAGAGGAGGAAAGAAGCACAAAGTTAACTAAGTTGTTAAGATTTCAAAGTGTACAAATGACAAACAGGACTAAACCCCAAGTAATCAGAGTCCTGAGCCTATGCTCTTACCCACTAATCTGTCAATATGCAGGTAAAATGAGGAATCAGCTTTTGGGATTAACTATTAATAACTATAGTTAACTTTAGGGGGAGGATATGAGAAAAGGAAATGGTAATAAAAGAGTTAAAGCTCCATATGACTTAAACTTCTTGTTGCAAAACTGGCTGGGCTAAGCCAATGCTAAGCTGACCTTCCCAAGTTTGATAGATTTCTTGGGATAGCTCATCCTTATCAACAACTGCAAGAGCAAGGTGGATATTTTTAATCTTAATCTAAAACTTCCATCACTTACTTTTCTTGCTTGCCTCATTTTTGGGAAAAACAAAAATAATACCCTAACTCCACACGATTTGGTGGGAATGTCATTCAGGTGGCCCTACTTACCTGGCTTGGGGTGGAAAAAAATACCATTTAAAAGCATTAGATTCACCTGCCAGAAGGCTCGCTGGATACCAGCAGTAGGACCCTATTCCAAAGCAGCCCTGCTCAGGACCGACCAGGGGAGGTTCCCTGCCTGGAGCATCCCCACCTACCAGACACCTTGTGTTCCTGTTGGGCCTTTATGAGTCCCGCCTGAAGGTGCTCAGGACACCACCAGTAGGACCCCTGTATGGAACAACCCTGCTCAGGACCAACCAGGGGAGGTTCCCTGCCTGGAGCAGTCCCTGCCTAAGGACTCCCCATGTTCCTTTTGGGGCCTGTTTGAGTCCTGCTGGAAGGTAAGTATCCATTTTGGTAGGTTAAGATTTCAATCTTCAGCCTGGAACCAAAATGTAGAACAACAGGACCCAGGCAGAAACAGCATCTGGAAGAAGGTGATCATCAAAGAGTTTGTGGCTCATCTGACCATTTGACTTGCAAGGGAAACCACCTGGAGAACTGCCTGCTTACCCCTCAGGAAATCTCAAATCAGAGATCCACAGGAAGCTCTTCAAAATGAAGAGTTTGAGGTTCACCTCAAACTGAAAACTCCCCCAAAAAGGATGCCACAGATAAGGGTCAAGATGAAAACCTTGAAAATATTATCAATGATCTGATTACTAAAAGAAACAATGAACTAAAAGAAGATATAATGAAGGGAATAAGTGAGAAGACTAAAGAGATGAAAAACTCTATGATCAAAGAAATACACTCAAAAAGGAAGTAACAGCTAAAATCTGCAGTCAATGACATCAGAGGAACCATGGAAGAATTTAATAAACTAACTTCTATAGAAAACAGAACCTCAGTTCTTGAAGAAAGAACTCTGACAATGAGGACAGGCTGCACAAGCTAGAGCACAAGGATGACAAAAAAGACAAAACAAACAAACAAACAAAAAAACCTCACAGAACACGAACAGAATTTTTTAAATGTCTGGGATGAAATGAGAAGAAACAATCTAAGAGTAATTGGAATGCAGGAAGAAATTGAAACAAACAAATGGGATAAGGAATATTCTCAAGGAAACTGCTAAAGAAAATTTTGCCCATATAAAAATACAGTCAGATATACTCATCCAGGAAGCTTATAAGGACACCCAATAGGCCTAATCAAATGAGAAGCTCACCAAGACACATCATATTCAAAATGTACAACAGGGAAATCAAGGAAAGAACATTGAAAGTGGCAAGAGAGAAACACCAAATCACATTCAGAGGCAAACAATCAGAATCACATCTGACTTTTCAGTTCAGACTCTGGAAGTGAGAAGATCTTGGAAGGAGACCTTTCAATACCTGAATGAACACAACATGCAGCCAAGAATACTATACCCAGCAAAACTCAGCTTCAAATTTGAGGGGGAAATAAGAACTTTTCATGATAAGAACAAACTTGCAGCATTCATGAACAGAAAGCCAGCATTTCAAAGAATTCTCAAAGATAAACTCCAGATAGAAGAACAAGCTAATATTCCTCAAAATCCACAGAGGAAATTCAATAAATAATATCAATTGATAGGCTATCAATAGACAACTAAGACAGCACAGAATTTACTAATAAAACACAATGAATATGAACCACAACCACGTAACAATTCGAACACTGAATGTGAATGGTCTCAACACACCAATCAAGACACAGACTAGCAGACTAGATCAAAAAACAAAACCCAACAATATGCTGCTTACAATAAACCCACCTTATAGCCAGTGACATCCACAGATTCAGGGTGAAAAGGTGGAAAAAAATCTACCAGGCATATGGCCCAAGAAAGCAAGCTGGAGTTGCAATTCTTATATCTGACAAAGTGGATTTCAAACATAAATTAATCAAATGAGATAAAGAAGTATACTACATCCTAGTAAAAGGAACAATACAACAACAAGAAGTAACCACAGTAAACAGATACTCTCCAAACACCAATGCTCCCAACTATGTGGAAAAAGTAACACCAAGATATAAAACCACTTTTGGACCTCAACACAATAGTACTGGGAGACTTTAACATTCCTCTATCACTAAGAGACAGATCATCAAAGCAAAGAAACAATAAAGAGATCTCCAGTCTAAATGACACCATAAATCAAACAGACTTAACAGTGATCTACAGAATATTCCATACCAAATTGGCAGAATATATCTTCTTCTCAGCAGTGCATGTATCCTTCTCCAAAATAGATCATATACTAGTTCACAAAGGAAATCTCAGCAAATATAAAAAAGTAGATATTATTCCATGTATCCTATCAGACCATGATGCCACCACCCTAATAATTAACAGCAAAACCATGGCACAAAACATACATATATGTGGAGATTGAAAAACATGCTATTAAATGAAGAATGGATCCAAGACATGAGAACAGTAATTAAGGAATTCTTGGAAGAGAAAGAGAATGAGGATACAACATATTGAAATCTCTTGGGACAGCATGAAAGCATTCTTAAAGGAAAAATTTATTGCACTCAGTGTCCACATTAAGAATCAGGAGAGATCCTAACAAATAAGCTTATGCTCCAACTCAAATCTCTACAAAAGGAAGTACAGTCTAATCCCAAAGCCAGCAGAAGACAAGAAATAATTCAGATAAAAGCTGAAATCAACAAAATTGAGAACAAAAAAAAAAAA